>JASDQU010509518.1:47316-66717 GCA_032191745.1 Picea mariana
TAGCGACAGTTCTTCAACGAGCTCAATATCCTTATGACTATGTTTCCTTCCAGCGGTTAGACTGAATGAAGGAGGTGTGGGCCCATAACCTATTAGAATATAATGGATGTGCTTGTTTTACCATTGGAAATACCCTTATCACCCAACCATAGGCCGAAGCCACCCTCCGAGCACCTTAACCTTGACAGAGAATCATTTCGGAAGCAAACCCTAGGCTAGATAGCCAAACAAAGGGTAGTGCACCTTTCCCTAAGGATAGCACATCAACAAGAGTTGATCAGATAGTCCAAACCCTAACCAAGAGATAGTCCAAGCCAAACATGATCTGCTAGATGCAGCAGCTGCAATGGCAACTCTCCTCAAACCTGCACACAAGACTGGGCGCTGCAGTGCGCACAAGTTGTTGCTCTGCAATTCTGAGATTTCCTGCCAGAATGAAGACTGACCTCCTGTATTTATAGTAATTCTGGCTAACTGCTTGGGCCGACTTCTCATTCTGGGTATCTGTATGTTCAGTATATTATTATTTCTTCTGACCGACTTCTTCTCTTGGAGGCTAATAACCTAATATAAATTATCTTCTTGAGCCGACAAGTCTTCTAGGGTTATTAGACAACTCATTAGGGTTTCTTCTTGCTTCCCGGAGTATTTTATTCTCGTCAGGTTTACACGTGCAGGTAAATACTTCCCGCAACTACCATAATATTAACACCCAGTGCATGACGTCTCATCCCTTGCCAAGTCACAAGTTCTTGCTAGTACTGGCTTGCGGCCTGTTGGTGCTAGCTACACACCATTTTTCCGTCAAAAAAATATATTGCATCAAGTGGCCACTTTGGTTGGGGTCGTGGACTATTTCTCTCTTTGAGGATTTTAACCACGTAAAAACATCGGTGTATTGATCTTTTATTTGATTGCGCGAGTGGTTACTGAAGGTGTTTGTCTTGTGTGGGAATACCATGTTTTGTTCATGCAACTATTGTTGTGGCTTCATGTAGTCTTTTAACATGCTCAATTTCTCTCCAGTGTTGGCCAAAGGGAACTCCTTGTATCATCCATTGTATCCAATTTTTTAGCACACTACATCCTATCAATACCCTCTGAGGTCATAGATAGACCATACAAAGAGGGGTTTGCATAAGGGTTGTTATTAGACGGGAGAGGGGGGAAGGGGGTTGGAACTGTAGCTTCCAAGGGTATCTTGAGATTGTTGAAATATTGTAACATCGAAGAATAATATTATTATATTATATTTAATTAGGCCCTATTGTGCCTTAGTAAAAGTAGACCCTATTGTGCCTTGACAATTAATTGTAAATTAAGATGGTAAAGTGACAGGTTGACCCAGACCTAATTATAGGCTGGCCAAACCACTATTTATAAGAGAGGCCAGTGCCTCATTTGGACACATACACCTAGTTTTGCAGTGCACACGTCTTAGAGGAGAAGATGATGGAACTGGGGGTGACGTCAAGGAGGGTTTCTGGTCTATCTCTTGGTATTTCTTGGTCAAGTGGTGTGCTACTCTTCCTAGTGAAGGAGTAGAGGAGGATATTTTGTTTGGTCTTTGGTCTATCTATATTGAGGAAGTTTTTGTTGGGTTTTCTCCTCCATGAGGGTTTCCTAGGATAATCTGTGTGTCTCTATTGTTTCTATGATTGCCTTTCTTTCAGTGATCTTATTTATGTAGCTAATGTGCTAAATGATTATAATAATAAAGAAGAACTATAAATGCTAGTTGTATAAGTAAAACATCACCATGGTATCAGAGCATGCCTGAAAGAGACCAATTCACATTTTATAAAAAAGAAGCTAGCCTCAGTGCACCCTCTCCTAGATTTAATTTTCAATGTTGCAGCTGTTGTAGAATTAGGGTTTTTGCATAAACACTAAGTGTGACGTTTTCCTTGTTTGAGGGGGACGTTGGAGAAAGTAATCACACCCAACAACTCACCCTAGGAGGGAAAATCTAGTCCCTGTTATCCCCTACCCTAGGGATAACTAAGGAGATCGTGTCTCAAGGCCCACAGGTCCTAGACATGGAGTGTTGAGAGCTGGATGACTTGAGCATGGCCCTTGAGGGCCCCTCTTTTCTTCAGTGCAGCTCGTTTATCAACAACAACAATATCCATCCCACCAGCCTGGTCCTGAAGTAGCAGTAATTCTTGCTCCATGAGGTAATGAGTTAGGGTATCATGGTATGTATCACTCTGATTATTGAAGCACTTGAATATGTTGCATTGAATTCTCCTTCATTTCATAACGTTTGCTTGGAAATTATGCTTTTTAACTTGTTCATACCTGGAAGGGTGACATGATGCCCTAGTAAGTTGATCTCCCTTTAGAATGGGTTACTACTGGGTGGGTCTGTGAAAGATCATCGTCCGTTCCTTCCATACTTACCACTTTCCATCTTTATTCCTCTCATTTCCCCCTACCTTTGTTCGGGCATTGGGATTTGTCACACTAGGAAGGGTTGTACCTTTCCTTGTGGGAAGAAGGGGCTAAAGGCCTAGGGGGTAAAAGTAGTTGGCAAAAAGTTAAAAGCCAAAGATGAACCTTTGAGATGCTTTGCCCAGGGATTCTCGAGAAAACAATAAAAAGCTTCTCAGTAAGAAAAGAGAACCGATAAGATAAATAAACACTCAAGGTATTAGTTGGTGGATGGGAGGTCTCATCATGAGCCGACCTATTATGACCATGGGCATGTAGCGGTATGACACTACCATCTATCTGGTCACCAAACCAGGGTAGTGGCTCTTGGTGGCATAACCAAGAGAAAGGGGGTCTCATCACGAGCAAACCTTTTCATCTCCGTGAAATGCTTGTGGATAACGCTGTCACCTCTGGTCACCAAGCCAGGACAGTGTCCCTCAACTCTTCCCTTGAAGCATAAAAGAAAAAGATAAAAAAACAATGAAGCTAAGAATAAAAGGTAATGAATGTGCTAGGAAACAATGACATCTATGACAAGGTGCAACTCTCCCTCTACAAAGGCACCCACAAGTAAGATCTACATTTCCATGTTATCATTGCACTCCATGCCCAAACACTTACCCCACACCACCTCACACACTTACATGACCTAAATTGGTTCTCACCTGGGAAACACCCCAAACTTAAGGAGGATTAGCCCAATAGGACACCTTGAGACCTTCTCCAAACTTGATTAGTTAAATTGCATGATGTCTTTGAGCATTTGTCTGGGTAAAGGGGTTTTGATGCACATATTTGGGTAATTTAATTGTTGGATGTGATTTACATGTTATTATCCCTATGAATTATGAACCCCTCGAGGGTGTGCTTGTTGTTGTTGCAGGGCTTTGCCTGGTGGACATGTACACGTGGGGGAATGATTAGCTCAGACCTCCATGGGGCTAAAAGCCCACAGATGGATATTGTAATTCCAACCAGGGGCAAGAAGACATCAGAGAATTGCACCAGGAAGAAAGAATGACGTTTCCCTTGGAGATACTCTGGCAGACTTAGACCCAAGGGGATCTTTCTCTTCCACCTGGACATTGACCTTTGAGATCCCATGACGTCACCATTATGACCTTGGACGTCATTCAGAGCTAGGGTTTGCATATTGAGGGAAGTTGTGAGCTAGTTGGCATGTGTGGGCATCATCCAGGTGACTTTGGAGGCCAAACGTTTTGCATCTGGAGCCCAAGGTTCCACTTTAGGGGCTCAATGTCACCATAGAAAGGCATGGCATCACCCTTGGAGATGATTTTAGGGGTTAATTATTTTTATTTATGTAAAAAACTAGATTTTGATGTAATTAGGTCAGGTGAGCCTTTATTTGACCTAAAATTAATTAAAGGTCATTAGTACTGTATAAATAGAGAGAAAGTACTCTCATTTTTTCATCATCACTCATCACACAATAAGTGTCGTATGAAATTTGCGCTATTTTTTGGGAGTTATTGGCTGAAATAGGGAGGCACACTTGTCTTGGAGGCTAAAATTTGCAACTTGGATAATTTCTTGGTGAAGTTATTAAATCTACAATTTTCATTTTATTTGAATGGTTATGGTACATTTTCTTATTCATGTTAAAGATTATGAAATTGCTTGCTCGACAAACCCTAGGAGTAAAGGACTGAAGATACTACTTCTTTGCTCTTCATTTGCTAGACTTTTACTAAGGTGATTTGACTTAGACAAACTTCTAAAGCCCTAAATGCTAGCTCTTTATAAACCATTATCTAGTTATTGTTGCTCTTAATACCTTTCAATAGTCTAGGGAAGGAAGATTCCCTAGGGCCTAAAATTGATTACTCTCTAGTGAATTTGTCTTTAGGGTTTGGATGTTTGAGGCCTTGAAGTGCCAACACCTCCTCCATCCATCTCTTCTCCTTAGACAAGTATAATCATTTTGTTATTACTTCCAAGAGAAAACCGTCACCTATAGGCTCCATTACCCCTTAAAGACACTACTCCACTTGCTTTAGTGAATGATTGGTCAAACAAAAACTCAAACTCTCTTCCTTGAAGCTTTTGCTAACTTTTACTAACCTTAAACTTGACTAATTCACTAGTTAAGTTGCTTATGTTGAAAACCTTTGCTACAACCATACTAATCTACATTAATTTTCTTCATACACTTACATAACTAGCATCTAACTCACTCAGAAATTGCTTATGACAATTGCTAAACAATCTACTTGATAAATGCTAAGTTTACATGGTGTTTTCTTGCAATTCTAAGCACTAATACTTGTTGTTGTTACAAAAGATTGATACAACCATCTAACTACAACAAATTCACTGCAAAATTGGCATTTAATGCTAGCTAGACATTGCTAAAATTGCTTGTGACAATTGGTTATCATTCTGCCTAGTTAAAGTTATCTTTTCAAGCAATTCCAAGGCATATTTATTGCAGTAGTTACAAAATACTTATGGATGTTGTAAACTATTACATTGCTGCAATTTTATATCAGCTAGCTTATTTTTCAAAGGTTCATGGTCCTATGAAGCACTAACATCATTTTTGTACTTGAAAGTTGCCATATTTTCTTTGTTGTCTTGTTCTGGGAAGGTACACTCCATTTTTCACCGTTGCTTCATCCCTTAACGACCTTAATATCCTTTTGACTTGACTGACAAGTGAGAGGGGGATTTTCTTGCATCCTTGCCTTAGTTTTATCATCCCTTTAGGTCATTGGGGATGTCTCCCTTGGGGTAGCTTTGATATACTCCTAAACAAAAAGGAGTTTCCTATTAAGGTGACAGTGATAGGTCACCCCCTGTTACACCAATATTGCATTCACTTTCCTTGGGATTTGGGCAAGTACATATTGTCCGATAATAGTCCCTAGATCAAAATTCCAAAATTTGAAGTTTGAGAAATTAAGGTTTCCTCATAAAACCCTAAGTTGCAGCGGCAATACCAGTTGCAGTTGCAGTGCAAGTTCCTTCATACCATTTGCATCACTAATTGCGGTGCCATCACCAGCTGCAGTACTGGCTATAGTGAAAGTTTTTGTGAAGTGTTGGGACTATTGTTTTATTATCCCAGTGCGCCTTACCCTAGCAAGACATTGTCATAGGTATTTGCAGGAGAAATGGTCTTTTGTCTAAACAACAATCATAGATCTAGAGGGATCTCAGATCCACACATTCAGAGGAGCAATGCACCTCAGGTTTGATCAATTTAATATGCCTTTATTTGTTATGATCTTATGAACATCTAGGTTGCATTTTGATATGTTGAAGTTATCATACTAACCATTGGTCAAAATTAAATTAAAAGTATTAGATTGATTAAAGTTGAGATTACAAAGTTTATTTCCAAACTCAGATTTCTGTCAAGATATCGCGTAAAATCATGAAGGTGGGTAACACTTTTGTGAGAATCGGGTCTCCAAAATTCCTAGTGACCTTTTTTCGGTCGAAAGACACGTCTTTTCGATCGAAAAATTTCTCGGTCGAACCTTTAGACGTCAAATCAAATGGTATCGTGACAACTGCCTCGACTGTCGTGTACCATATTAGCCGAACACATTTTTGTAATCCGGTAACATCGCTTCAACCGAAAGAATCTGAACATATTTTTTCATCCGGTAACACAGTCTTGATCGACCAAAAGAATCTTTCGATCGAAAAAAGGTTTTCGTCCGAAAAAATCTTTTGGTCGAAAATCGTTTTATATATCATCTGCACATCGGTCATTTTACATTTTTCCAAACTGTTGGATGTTGTTGGTTATTGTTGGCGTTGTTCGTTGTTGGTTGTTGTTGCTTGTTGATGTTGGTTGTTGTTGCTTCAGGTTCCAGGTAATTCTTAACCCATTTCTAAATTAATTGAAATTTCATTTATTTAGATGTTTTGTGTTTTAGGAGGTGGATAGGGTTGAATTTGACCCTGGCTATGTACAAGGACATGCTCGAATTCGACCCTGGCCATGTACATGGACATGCTCGAATTTGGCCATGTCCATGTACATGGACAGGGTCGGGCCCGAATTTGGCCTTGTCCATGTACAAAGACATGCCCGAATTCGGCTTTGTCCATGTACATGGACAGGGTCAAATTCGGGTCCAACCCTGTACAGGGACATGCATGAATTCGACCCTGTACATGGAGAAGGCTGAATCCAAATCAAATTCTTTTAATATTCAATACTCTTAATTTAATGAGAAAAGAGATTAATTTGTACATTACCAATTAGTCATATAGCTTCCACTTGTGAGGTTACATATTTCATTTTAAATTATTAATAAAACAATTAAATTTAAATTATATGTTCTATATTTAGTTCTTTAAATCAGCCCTGTCCATGTACAGGGAATGGCTCGTAAGAACTACCAATCCTGCTATGTGGGCCTAAAATATCACACTAAGCTAATCATATATATTACAGAGGTGTCATGGTGTTGATGCTGATATTGCTCAGTTTGTATCTTCAAGTTGGAGAATAAATATTTGATGTTCTAACTGTTGTTGTTGATGAGTGCTATAAAACGATAGTGTCTTTTTAGATGGGAAACATGAAACATTTGATGTTTTTTTAAACAAATACAAACTAAAATGAAAAAAATGCATCCAATATATAGATCTATTAAAAATAAGCAAAAGGTCATATTGCTAATTTTCAATGGTGTAATTTTTACTTCAAATAACATAATAGATCAATGATTCTTTATTCCATATTAAAAAATGGATTTGAGAAAAATTGTGTATTTTTATATTATAACTTTATTCAAATAATTGTTCTCTTTTTATGCAAGAAAGTATTATGTGAGGCTTGGGCATATGATTTAGGTTTGTTCCTTGGGTTATATAAAGGTTTAGGCATATTCTTCAAGATTTAGACTTATGGATAGGCCAATTCGGGCCTGTCCATGTATATAGACATGGCTGAATTTGAGCTTGTCCCTGGAACTGGCCCTGTCCATGTACATGGACATGCCCGTAAGAACTACCAATCCTGCTATGTGGGCCTATAATATCACACTAAGCTAATCATATATATTATAGAGGTGTCATGGTGGTGTTGTTGATATTGTTCAATTTGTATCTTCAAGTTGGAGAATACATATTTGATGTTCTGACTGTTATTGTTGATGAGTGCTCTAAAACGATAGTGTCTCTTTAGTTGGGAAACAAGAAACAATAGATGTTTTTTAAACAAATACAAACTAAAATGAAAAACAAGCAACGAATATCCAAAGCTATTAAAAATAAGCAGAGGGTCATATTGCCAATGGTGTAATTTTCACTTCAAATAACATAATGGATCAATGATCCTTTATTCCATATTAAAAAATGGATTTGAGTAAAGTTGCGTATTTTTATATTGTAAATTTGTTCAAAGAATTATTTTCATTTTATGCAAGAAAGTATTATGTGAGGCTTGGACATATGATTTAGGTTTGTTCCTTGGGTTATATAAACGCTTAGGCCTATTCTTGAGGATTTAAAATTATGGATAGGCCAATTCGGGCATGTCCATGTACATGGACAAGGCCAAATTCGGGCTTGTCTCTGTACATGGACATGGATAGGGCCAAATTCGGGCTTGTCTCTGTACATGGACATGGTCGAATTGATCCTGTCCATGTATAGGGACAGGGCCGTAAGAACTACCAATCTGGCTATGTGGGCCTATAATATCACACTAAGCTAATCAAATATATTACAGAGATGTCATGGTGTTGTTGTTGATATTGTTCAGTTTGTATATTCAAGTTGGAGAATGAATATTTGATGGTCTCACTGTTGTTGTTGATGAGTGCTCTAAAACGATAGTGTTTCTTTAGTTGGGAAATAGGAAACAATAGATGTTTTTTTAAACAAATACAAACTAAAATGAAAAACAGATAGCCAATGTCCAAAGCTATTAAAAACAAGTAGAAGGCCATATTGCCAATTTTCAATGGTGTAATTTTTACTTCAAATAACATAATGGATTAATGATCCTTTATTCCATATTAAAAAATGGATTTGAGTAAAGTTGTGTATTTTTATATTATAAATTTGTTCAAAGAATTATTCTCATTTTATGCAAGGAAGTATTATGTGAGGCTTGGGCATATGATTTAGGTTTGTTCCTTGGGTTATATAAATGATTAGGCCTATTCTTGAGGATTTAGACTTATGGATAGGCCAATTCGGGCCTGTCCTTGTACATGGATAGGGACGAATTGGTCCTGTCCATGTACAGGGACAAGCCCGTAAAAACTATTTATTATTTAGATCATTTTAAAATATAAAACTCATGTTATGTATCAAGTTTTCACATTATTTAGGTGTCATTCTCTTTAATTTAGTGTAAAAAAGAGTGAAGTTATTTACCTGCCATTCTTTTTCATTTAATATTCAAATCATTTTACAATATTAAATGTATTATGATGGTTAAAAAAAATCAATATGAAATTCATGATGTTTGATAAGTTATCACATTATTTATTTAGCTATAGTTTTCCTTTTTAATATGAAAATGAACAGAGTTATTTAGTTGTCATTATCTTTTATTTATTATTCAAAATAATTTTACAACATATAAAACTCATAATGTTTAAAAGATTTTTTCAATATAAAAATCATGATGTTTAATAAGTTTTCAGGCTCGAATTCAGCCCTGTTCATATACAGGGACATGCCCGAATTCAGCCCTGTCGATGTACAGGGACATGTTCAAATTCGGCCATGTCCCTGTACAATTCGGGCCTGTCCCTGTACATAGACATGGCCGAATTCAACCCTATCCCTGTACATGGACAAGTCTGAATTACATGTTAGTTTACACAACTTGCAACATGTTAACTATTGACTAGTAATCCCATTGATTCACTCTATTCATTACTATAAGGATATGTACATTGTACTACGAGTAAACATATAAGAAATACATGTAATTAACATGTGTTTGTTTCTCTCTTAGTGTTGAGATCACTATTGACTTGTTATGTGTACTCATATAACTCAATCATGCTAATCACTACTACTAATTTAGTCTTGTTAAGTAAGTGTAATAGAGCAAGTAACACCTGCTTGGTTAATATGGATAAGCTTATAATCATAATCAACCTTATTACTTATACAATTAAGAGTCATTACAATTAACACAATGGTCATTGGTTGTTGTTGGTTGTTGTTGCTTCAGGTTGAAGGTAAACCTAAACTGTTGATTTTAAATTAATTTAATTTTAAAATGAATGGAAAATGAAATTTGAGTCTAATCCACTTAGTCCCTTTTCTCCTTGAAGAATCTATGTAAAAATGAGTTCTATTTAGGGCCATATAAAAGAAAGGGTAACCCATTGAATATTTACGTTTTCTTCTTTTATTTTGTTTCTTGGTTAAGTACCAAGTCGAGATAATGTGTGATTCTCTTCTCCCCCGGGATGGTCCATGAGACCTAGGAGCAGTTAAGAAGGACATGATCACATCATTGATCTTCCTCGCATACTGGGATGATAAAAGTTTATAAGTTATATCACGAGACTTATGTGGACATTCTGCCATTAAATAAGAACTTACCTTGTTGACTTTGTCTTGAAACCCTCCTTGCTTGAGTTACATCTCCCTTAATTGTTGTGTGGGTTTTTGGTTTGGTTCTTTGCTTCTTCCTAAAAAAAGCTAGCCACCTTGACTTTTGATCCCCTCTCCTTGACTTGTTTTTTTCTTGTTGACTTTTGTGATTTAAAAATTAATATTTTATGTTATAAAATATTATTTGTTTAAATTATTTAATTATTAGGGCTTAAACCTAACCCTAAAGTTAGGAATAATATGCTAGCCCTAACCTACCTACCAAAACTATAAAAGATACCTATTCTCACTCTTTACACACACACTCTCTTCTAAGCTGAGTTCTTATATGAGGTCTTCTACAGCTCCTTGTTCAGATTGTTCAGTGGATGTGACCCCTCTAGGATAGTTCTTCTTGGTGTATTGAGCCACCATGGGTTTACCTCTCCAACCTCTTGCTGCCACTGAACCCTAAGGGTCTTTTCCATCTTTCCATAGGTCTCTTCTCGGTCGTTGTTTGGGGTTTCTGGTTCTCCTTGCTGGCTCTTTTCTTTGCTGGTGTTGCCCTCCTCATCTCCTTGTTGATACCACCCTGTGTATGTTGTCGATGTCCTCTTCTATTGCTGGTGCCACCTGTGTATGTTGTTGGTTAGTCTTTTGATATTTTACCCTAAAATTTCTTCTTGGAAATTTGTTCTAAGAGTCATGTTGAGATCTTCCCTGAGGGTTTGATCAATGATCCCTTAAAAAATTTTTTGAGCATATATCTAAGTGGATAACAACAACATATCAATTAATATTGTTTCTTGTTTCAACTAAGTAAATGTTCTGTTAGTTATTTTTTTTATGCTACCAGATTATGGATCAAAAGTTTTAATGTCTTGTTGATTGTAACATACGAGTAGCTAATGTTTAGAAATTAAAATAAATATTTATGTTTTAGCTAGCTATATTTTTTGCCCTTAAATTTTAACATGTTACACATAGATTATTTTATAAATTACCTTCTACAATTTACACAGATATAGATTATCTTCCACATTTTACATTATTTTTTATATTTAAATATTTTCATGTTCATTATATATAGCATCATAGTAAAAAATATAGTTGTTAGTTTTTTCAATATGTCTTTGATGCTTTGAAGTTTTTATAAATGCTTAAATGCCTTCAAGTTGTTTTATAAATTATATTTCCATTTTATGTTTCTATAACTTATGAACTTTCATATTCATGGATTTTCAAAGGATATCTATTGAGGCAAGATGTCAAGACAAAAATCTCCAAAAATGTCTCACAAACGCTCTAAGATATGACCAATGAAGGAGGAAGAGGAACCCCTTCTTTGACTGAGACTCCAAGGACATCGGAGATTCATATCTCAACAAGGAAGGGAAGCTTGGGAGGGACAACTAGTGACCAAAGATAATCTAGTTAGAGGAGGAGATTATCAAATGAATCTGTGAATAGATCATCCAGAGAATGTGCTCAAAATAGTGCTATGGATGCAACTTTCTTAGATAGGTTGCACATTAATACTCCAACACCGGAGAATGTAGGGAATACATCACGACAAGAAAATATGTTTGGTAATTTTTTTGATTTTGTGTTTTTGTGTATTTATATATATATATATATATATATATATATAAATTTTTTATGTTTTTTGTTTCTGTTAAGTGTTGTAATTAATTTCAAATGTGTATGTGTAGAAGATGAGTTTAATGCAAGAGAAGATAATGAAAGAGAGAGTGGTTATCATGAATATTCCAATGTTGGTGAAGAGTCTGAAGGTGGATTCGTGGAGCGTTATCAAGAAACAGAAGATTGCACGCTTATGTCCAGCTATCCCTTAGATGTTAGTGATGAACTCTTTTGGGAAGGCTATAGTGAAGTAATGACTCTCGAACGATGATCATGTGTTAAAAGAAGGCTACAAAATGATTTGATGTGCTTGGATCTCCCTCGAGAGAGTGAAGAAAGCTTGGAGATTGTTTTGCATTTATTGAAAAACTTTATGGATGTATATCAAAAGATCAGACCAACAACTAATAGTTTTATCGATTTGATGAGGAGGCAAAAATCATAGATGATGGGCCCCGGTAAATAGGAAGTAGTAAAAAATAGAGTTCTAAAAGAAGATGTAATTTCTATGTTCGATTTCAAAGAGGGACCAAAGCGAAAAATGTTGAAGGTGCAATATTTTAAGCACCCCAACATAGCATGACATCTTTATAATATATTTTGTGCAACATATGAGAAGTTTCTATAGAATGATGAGGTTCCACATTACTTTGCTAGACTCTTTTATGCAGAGTTTTTTCTTCGCATGCACCCTGATTATACCAGCCTACCGTCCAATTATTATGGGGCTGGTAAAGGACGAACATATGATCGAAAAATTGGCATATCAAAATGCAACATTGCAGAGGCCTCTCCGACCTTTGGTATCTTGTCCAACAAGGGAATTTTCCTTACATTCATAGATGCAAGCTACATCAGATGTTGGCAAGGAGGCTAGGAATGCAATCAAAGAAAATTTAGGATCATTTTTTTATAGTGTTGATGTTGTTTGAACCATTAGAGAGTTGAAGTCAATTCTCGAGCCAATTGTTTTTACAAAATATAGGAGGAGATAGATTCCATGTCAATAGAAGATATATAGGAGTATGCAAAAAAATTTCGTAATGGTTGGAAGGTGTTAATTCAGAATGATGAACCGAACATCGGATTGGTATGTGTATTAGTTAGTAAATTTTTCATGCATTTGATGATAGTTTTCTCGTAGTTCTAGATCTAGATACATATCATTATATCTTTAGAAATAATTGAGTTTCTATCGTCATTAATTGCAGTTTGGTCATATGTTAAATGAATCTCTAGTAAATAGGGGACTTGATTCAACGAGTTTAAATTTGGATGGGTTGAATCAAGTATGCGTTTTCTAATATCCACATATGAGCACTTTAGTTGTCCAATCTTCAAAACTTGTTGAATAATCAACATACATGAAATTTATGTTTTTGTATTAATGTGAACACATTGAACCCTATTTAATTCTTAGTTGTGTTGTTCACAGATCCCTATTCTGTCTCTCATTACTTGGGCAGGCTTGTGCCAATTTTCATTGGGAGAGTTTGAAGAGGGTGGGAGTTCACAAGTATCATTTCATGTTGAAAACAAATTTAGTTATATATGAAAATTGCAATGTCACTTAAATTATTAATTTAAAAGGAAAATGTTTTAAACAATATATAATTTATTGAATCTTAGGGTATGCCATCCTCTTGTGTGGTTGATGATATCTAGGTTGGCACATCACAAGTATTACATGTTTCAAAATTTAAAACTACAATTTAATGTGTTAAAATCATTTAAATTTAATTTTCAAATGTACAAATTAAAAATATGTTATAGGGCATTGTGGAGAAAAGAGTGTTTGAGAGTGTGCTTGAAGAGAATGTGGAGAAGAGAGTGCGGGAAATTGAGATTGAGGAGGATGCATCCATACCTGAGAAGGATGTGTCTATTCATGATGATTCTTAAATGTATGTACATTTCACATTAGTGAGTTTTAGTTTATTTTTATGTTGAGCCTTTTATATATAAGTGTTCAAGTTTATTTGTGTTGAATATGCTTATTTTTTTTTACTTTTTTTTTTTTCAAATTTTTGTTTGATCAACTTTTCAACGTCTCAATCAATCATTTTGAAATATATAGAACTTCTATATAAGCTTATCATCGTCTAAAATGGTACATTCAATCTTATTTATGTTTAGATCATGATGCATACCTAATTTTGAACTTGAGCGTTTGATTATTTGAGAACAGACTCTATCACACATTAGAAAATGGGAAGTTTCTAAATTTTCTTCGATTGTATTTTTTGTTTTCTTGTCCAAGAATGGTGTAATATGAATATTTGTGTTTTCTGCATACAACGAAGTGAATTTCTTCTTGGGGTATTGTCAAACTCTTAACTAATTGATTACTAACCACAAAAATCAACATTTGTAGATTTACAAATAAGTTATGTGCATGCATGATCTCACTTATGTTTAGATCATGATGAAGGCATATTTCAAAGAGGATTTGACTATATGTAATATGAATACATCTCATGTAGAAAGATGAAATATTTAAATGGTTTTTGAAGAATGACTTAATGTATGTGTAGATTTGTGTTTTTTGCATGTAAATAAAAGATTATATGAGAACATCTATTGCACTGCATAAAGAGGAGATAAATATTTTCTTGAAAGAATGACTTTTAATATGGAGATTTGTGAATTTTCATAGATATAAGTATTTTCTTGGAAGAATGACTTAATGTGAAAATTTGTGAGTCCTTTAATTTGAAAGGGCATTTGATTATATGAGAACATCTATTCCACTGCAGAAGAGGAGATAAGTATTTTACTAGAAGAATGGCTTAATATAGAGATTTGTGAACTTTCTGCATACACAAGTGAATTTATTTTCAGGGTATTATCTAACTCTGAACAATAAAATTGGTTACCATACACACAATTTTTCTCTATAAAAATTTGCTAGATATGATCTTACATTGTTTAGATCATGTAGACAATGTTGAAAGAGCATTTGGTTATAAAAGAAAATTAAAGATTTATGCAAAGAATGGCTTAATATGGAGAGTAACTATTTTGGAAGTTTTGGAACTTCATGATGCAAGTTTGGTTTAAACAAAATTCCAAAAAAGTATAATAAAAATAGAGCAATAATCTTAGATCCGCGGAACTCCGGTTGAGTATGTTATTCTTTCTCATTTCTTATTTAATAAAGTTAAATATCTTTAAAATAATTGTTAATAAAGTATATATGGTAATATGTGTTATTGGTTTTGAACTTTTTGTTGTTATAGATGTTTACATTATTTGGTGGAAAATGAGCACATGGATGTTGAAAGATGAAACTTAACACTTTTGGTACATGTCAATTTTTCTTTAATCACAATTTGTTTTCTTTATCTAAAATGGTATGTGTATCCAAAACTTAGTAAAATCCCAGTTCAAAATTGAAAATTTACAATGAAATGAAAGTCCAACACTAAACTGATTATGTTCATCCTATTGATATTTTTGGTAGCCGCGGGAGGTATTAACATCTACGTGTAACCTTGACAAAACTAGAATATTCTGGGAAGCAAGAGAAACCCTAAAAGCCTTGGACATAACCCTAAAAGACAAGTCGGCTAAAGAGAATAATTAATATTGAGTTTCTAGCCTTCAGAAAGAGAAGTCGACCCAGACAACTAAGGTAGAGAAGTATAAATACATGATGACAAAGCTCATTTGGACACACACAAATCACAACTGCATAAATTTAGTGCACATTACTGAAATTTAGTAAGTGGGCAAGTCTGGAGAGTAGTTGCAGCTTCAACTACTACAGCTTGTATTTTCGGTTTTAGGCTTGGACTTTCTCTTGGTTATGGTTTGGACTTTCTGCTTGGTAGGCTAGCTTTGGAGAGTGATATGCTACCTTGATTGTCTATTAGGCTTAGGTTTTGCTTCGAGAACTATTCTCTGTCAATTTTAAGGTGCTCGTGGGCGGCTTCGGCCCATGGTTGGGTGACAATATTGCCATATTGTCTATGGTTAAATGAACACACCTATTATTTCTAATAGGTTATGGGCGCACACTATCGTCAGACAGTCTAACCACTGGAAGATATATTGGGAGGATTTGCTCAGTTACAGTTGTAGTTGCATTCAAAGTTTTTGCTGCAACAACGAAACCCTAACCCTCTTGTTGAGGTACCTTAAGTGAAGAGATTGACCTAATTTCTAGATAGCCTAGTGTGCCCTAACCTAGCGCACCTCCTGGTACTATCAATCAACTAAGACGTCAAGTTTGAATTTTTGGTCAATGTAAAAGGTTGACCAAGTCAAAGTCAAAGGTTGACCAAGTCAAAGCAGTCATGACTTACTCTATGAATTCAAAAAACAAGTTAGAAGGGGCTTCTAACTTCAGAGCATGGAAGACAAGGATTGACCTCATCCTTGCCAAGAATAAAGTGTTAGATATCGTGAAAGGAAAGATCATGGAAGCACAGTTTGAAGAAGGAAAAGAGAAGGAGCCTCAGAATGTTGCAATTAAGGAGAATTTCAAGGACAATGACATCAATTCCATGAATATCATAGTGGACTCTATAAAAGACTAATTGCTACCCTACATCTCTCATTTTGACTCATCTAAGAAGATATACGATGCCCTAACTAACCTCTTCTTAGTTAGAAGCATTGGGCAAGTAATGAGTCTGAAGAATGAGCTTTGTGACATGAAAATGAATGATGATGACAACATAACATCAAACTTCGTAAAAATCTCTCAGTTAAGAGATCAACTACAAGTTATTGAAGAAATCATTTCAGAAAATGAAGTGGTAAATATAGTACTCAATGGCCTTCCCAAGACATGGGATGCATTTTTCACAAGCATGAACACAAGAAAGGAGTATCCCACATTTGAAAAACTTTGGTTGTTGTGCACAAGAAGAATCAAGGATTAACGCAAAAGAGAAATCCCAAAATAAATACGAAGATCAAGCCTTCACAACAAAGTTCAAGAGTTTCAGGAATAAGAAGAAGTTTGGCTTGAGGAAGAAACCAAATCAAGAAAATGATATGTCAAAGATACAATGCTTCAACTGTCGGAAATATGGTCACTACAAGAACCATTATCCTAAGTTAAAGAAAAGGAAGGAAACATATGAAGCATCAGTTGTCGAAGAAAGGGAACCCTCAAAGAAGGCCAAGCAGGATAAAACCAACTTCTTCTTCTAAGTCAAGGTAACAATATTCTTCAAAGTTCTTGTACATACCATGTTTACATAGTTTCTATACATATCATATATATTTATTTCTTATAAGATAAGATGTTCAAGTGAAACAATACCTATGGAAGAATAACAAGATAAGGATTGCTATCACGATGACTACAAGTCAAGCAATACACATGAAAAGATGAAGTACATTGACAATCCTTGGTAACAATTCTTGTGGAAGCTATTATATAAGTAGCAATTGCCAGATAAGATGAAATCAAAATCAAAATTGAAGAGACCCAAAAGAAGTCAAAGCATAAAGAAGTCAGCAATCAAGAGGAAATTAGAAAAAAACTTGTGACACTTTGCAGAAGGAAATAAGGATGCAGACACAAGTGTGGCCTCTCTTAGATGGAAATATCTAATTACATAATTCCAAAAAAAGAGCATGCATTCATGCATGAAGAAATGATTAGGAGGGAGCTAATCCTAAATGATATGATCCATTAAGGATTATGAAGTATCTATCCATGTTCCCATTGAAAACAACAACCATGATAAATAACACGCGTTCAGTTTGACTCTAGAAGAAGTCTTCTTTGAAAAGAAGCCTTAAAGTATCTTTGGTTGTCCATCTACATCCATGATCCTATGATGAAAGGAAGAAGTTGGAATCTTCGGGTGATGTAATCTATAGAAGACTCCATGGATCCAAGAGCTAAAGAGAAACATAAGGAAGAACATGAAGATTCCAAGAAAGAAAGAAAAGCCAGAACAACCAGTTATTATACCGAGAATCACAAAGACCACTAGCTTGGTTTGAACCCACTAGAAGCAATCAAGCAGAAGAAATGAAAGTTATGATAACGAACAATGTATGTAAGAAAACGTGAAAAATACTTATGAATGGAAGCATTGCAAAATTCAGAAGTTCTTCCAGAAGAAGGGGAAAAGACTATGACGAGAGCTCGTTCCAGTAAACCAGATATACCTCTTGTAGTATCCATGGATTGGAATTTAGATGTAAAAGACTATTCTTCCCAATAAAGCAAGTGCGAAAGAATCTTATACCAGAAAGAGACCCATGTATGCATATATAAGAAGACCTTGTATGGGTTCAAACAACTTGATGCAGAGTATCTCATATACAACATAAGCGTGGTGAAAAATTTCTATGACAAAGATAGTGTATCAGAATAGTTACTCAAAAGTCTGGGATGATGGATTGCGAATCCATCAAAAACTCTCATGATGACAAAAGAAGTGATACTTGGACGTGTTTCAATTTGAGCCTTGCCACAATGTCATGAGCTAGCAAGAAACATAAATGTTGAAATCGACCATGATATATTGTGATGATCAGAACTATATGAAGCCTTCAAAGAAAACCAGTGTTCCATGATAGACCAAAGTGCATTAAGATCAAACATTATATTCTCCGTGATGAAGTCCAGAAAAGAGAAGTGGTTCTCCAATATATCTCCACAAATGAGCATATAGCAGATATTTTGGTAAAGCCTCTGTCCAAGATGAAAACTTTGTGTAGTTACGAAACAAGCTGGGGCTCGTGGAGACGAATTCCTTTTTGAAAAAGGAAGAGATTGCTCCCAGGTTGGGAGGGAGCACTAATATGATATTTATGTATGGAAAATAATTTTTCAGTTTGAAAAATGGTCCAGGATGAGAAGTTCCTTTCCAATTGGGAAAGTGGTTTGAGATTTCTGACGGATAAGCATTTTCTAGTTTGGAAAATGGTCCAGATCGGACAATCATTTTAGTAATGAAAATGGTCCAATAGATTGTTGATGTACCATAGACAATGATTTCCCTTGTGGCCAGTGTGGGGGAATGGTCTAGGATAGTCATTCTTCTTGGAATTCACTAAGTAGTGGTCAAGTAGAATGGTCCACCTCGCCAGGCAATCATTCTTTTGAAGTTCACAGTTGTGAGCAGTTTCAAAGAATGGTCTGTTTTGGAGGTTCGTGCAGGGCAATCATTTCCATTAGGAAATGGTCTAGACAATCATTCCCTAGGGCAGACTCATTATATCCAGGTTGTACTATGATTAGTTCTGGAGGAATGGACCAATTAGGTGAATGGTTCAAGTTCAACAATAAGGGACAATAATTCCCTAGGGTAGACTCATTCTCTTCGGGTTGCACTATGATTAGTGTCGGAGGAATGGTCCAGGCTAAAAAATCAGGGACAATTGTTCTTCTATGCTTGGGGAGAAATGTCCAGATATCCCATGGCTGATATTTTACTTTCTGAAGGAAAATGCTCTTCCAGATCTCATAGATGTGAGTGGAAGAATGGCCTAGATGACTTAGTTTGTATCATAATAGTGTTTATGCAGATTGATATCAAATGATATGATTGTTGTAGAGAATGTATGTCTCTAGACAATAGTTGTATGCTATTGTGGTGGATGTGATCCAATGATAGTGACTGTGTGTCACTGGTTAGTAACAATGTGCTACTCGGAGTGGTTGTGTACAATTGGATAGTAGCTTTATACTACTATGAATAGACACAGTTGTGTTCTATTGAATGACATTGTTTTGATTGCCATGAAGACTATCAATAGTGTTGGAAATGTTTACCAGCTAGATGGATAGTCAATGTGATG
>JASDQU010509519.1:7737-17861 GCA_032191745.1 Picea mariana
ATTTTGTCTTAGTTTTCTTTGATGATATCCTCATCTATACTAAGAATTGGCAAGCCCATCTAGACCATGTGGATGAAGTCCTACACTTACTGTTCTAGCATAAACTCTTTATCAAATAGTCTAAATGTTATTTTGGATCCTCTGAAGTAGAGTACCTGGACCATATTGTTGGCAAGGATTGTGTATGCGTGGATCCTAAGAAAATTGATTCTATGAAGGATTGGCCTTTCCCTAAAACTCTTAAAATTTTGTGTGGTTTCCTAGTTTTAATGGGATACTATCGCAAGTTTGTTCAGAATTATGGAAAAATTGCAGCTCCCCTCATCGCTCTACTTAAAACAAATGCTTTCAGTTGGACTCTTGTAGCTGATCAATCCTTCCAAACCTTAAAAGGGGATATGTGCACAACTCTTATTCTGGCACTACTCGACTTCACCAAGATTTTTTTCTTGGAATGTGATGTTTCAAGGAAAGGAATTGGGGCATTCCTCATGCAAGATGGTATACCTTTGACTTTCACTAGTAAACAACTCTCAGAACTACATTTGGGAAAATCCACCTATGGAAAAGAAATGTTGGTTATTTTACATGAAGTGGATCTCACATCCTTATTTATTGGGGTAACACTTCCAAATTAAATTTTATCATCATAGCCTCACGTATTTCTTGGAACAAAGAATTTAATCTCCCAAGCAACATAAATGGGTTACCAATATGTTTGGTTATGATTATGAGGTCACTGATAAGAAGGGTAAATAAAATGTGTTTGTTTATGCTCTTTCAAGGAAATATGAAGATGAAGGGTCCCTCTTTTCCCTCTCTTTCATTGTAGCAAATTGGTTACGAGCTGTTCGCCAGGAGTAGCTTCATGACCCCAAAATTTCTTACTTGATCTAACAATTGCAACAAGATCTTCAAGACTCTCCAGGATACTCTTGGCACAATGAAAAGCTTCTTATAAAGGTCATGTGTATTTAAGAAAATAGTCTCAACTTAAATCAACTGTGTTATTTGAAATTCATGCTTCACCAACAACTGGGCATTTAGGCTTTCATAAAACCTACAAACGTGTCAATTGTTATTTTTTCTGAGAAGGCATGAAACATGACATCCACACCTTTGTGGACGAATGTGATAGTTGTCAATGAAATAAGGGAGAAATAGTAAAAACTCTAGGTACACTCCAACTTCTCTCTATTCCACCTACTATATGGATGGATATTTCTATGGAATTTATTGTCGTCTTACCCAAATTGGGAAACAAGTTAGTCATTATGGTGACCTCGTCAATTACCTTTCCAAGTATGCTCATTTATTTTGTCTCCAACACCCATTCATCGCATAAAAAATGGATCAAATTTTCATGGATAACATATTCAAACTCCAAGAAATTCCTCATTCTATTGTCTCTTACCGAGATCTAACTTTCACTAGCAAATTTTGGCAAGAATTGTTCAAGCTCTAGAGAACCCAATTGCATCTCAACACGACTTATCATACCTCAACTTATGGGAAAACTAAATCTAACAACAACTACTTGGAAACATATTTAAGGTGTTTCACGTCTGACAGATAAAATCAATAGGCTCAATGGTTACCACTAGTTGAGTGGTGGAACAACACTTCTTACCATGATGCCACTCACATGACTCCCTTTGAAGCGGTCTATGGTAAATAACCATATTTTGTTCTCTCCTACTTTCTAGGAGTATCCAAGGTTCAAAACGTCGATAACACACTCATAGTCCGAGCTTCCATTCTCTGTACCCTCAAAGAAAAACATTTCATGGCACAGAATCGCATGAAGCAACAAGTCGGCCAAGGTCGTTTGAAACGTCAATTTGTTGAAGGGGATCAGGTGTTTCTTCGTCTACAACCTTATAATAAATCTTCACTCAAAGAATAACATTGTTATAAAATTTCTCCCAAGTTTTATGGCCCTTATACAATTCTCAAACACATGGGGCCCATGGAATATCAGTTATCTCTCTCCATTCACTCTAAGATCCATCCTACTTTTCAAGTTTCTTACTTAAATAAAGTGATTGGAAATAAGTGTCAGACTCAAACTAGTCTCTCAGAATTGGATGAAGAAGGATCCATTTGGTTTATACCCAAGCAGTCTTGGACCATCATGAGCATCATCTCCATCAATGCACCATCAAGGAAGTTTTAGTTCAGTGGAAGGATATACCACCAAAAGATGCCACATGGGAGCTGACTATCATTCTGCAACAATTTCCCCATCTCCAGCATTGAGGACAAAGTTGTTTTTGAAGAGGGAGGGAATGTTAGGGACCTAACCTCCCTAAATCCTCGCAAATGTAGAATAATATGTTTTCTATGTAATAAAGGCCAACATTAGCAAATAAGTCCTATGTAATAATGTGAACACTTCTAATGTAAGAAGACTTAATACAAGTTTTTTCTTATAGAAAGATCTTCCTCTAGAATGTTCTCTAGAATATAGAAAAAGTATAAATAGGAGTAGAATTCATGGGAATGTTTTTTCTTGAGAATTATTTTGTAATTGAGCTCTTCTATGTTTGAGGTTTCCCCCTCAAAGAGGCAAGTGAACTTGGATTTCTATCAATAAAGGTATAATTTTTGGTGTTATTGTTCTATATATTTCATTGTTTCTGTTGGTATTTGTCATATTTATTATGTTCTTCTTTTCATAATGCATCTGGTACCTTACACAATCTGACATCAAATGAAATATTTGTTCTCAAAACTATAACTATTGGTCCAAGGTAGAAACTATAAACAACTCTAACACACATGCTATTTTTTAGAATATTTCACATGCCAAAACAATGCACTTTCAAAAAATATTTATACTATATATCCCTAGATATCCACTTCCAAATAGATTTTGAATAACTCCAGTCCTATATCATATGAAAAGTTTATTATTGAAACATGACTAGGTAGTCTAGGCTAGCTACCACTCCTTACTGCGTTAAAATGATAATTACTTCATGAATTCCTTTCATATATGTTTCATTTGTATTGTTTGTAATAATTTTTATTTTTAGTGGAAGAATAAAGTCATCACATCTCTCTTCTTACATATTCTTATCGTGTATTGGAAGACAACTACTAGTCTTTTTCATATTTCCAAGGGTCAAGATGGTCAACTTAACTAACAAGTGTTTTAAAAGAGTAGCATGAATTTCAATAAAAAGAGTAAATCACCAAAGTTTTAATAATTGCAATAAAGAAAAATGATTGGTTCTATAGCACAAGTTATGGATCCAAGAAAATCATGAAGAGGATCATCATAGTTGAAGTCAATTAGGTTTTGATATTTACTTATGTGGTGGACACTGACATTATTAGGATCAGGTTTCAGAGAGGGTAGGATGGGATACTAAAGAAACTTTAAATATTTATGGGCATACTATGGATAGTATATTTAACCTAAACAAGGTCATAAATCTCGCTTCAATAGAAAAGCCCTAGAGAAAGGTGTAAAATGAATAAATATTTTTTGAAATCCATATTTGGGAAGATCTTTGAGATTGATGAAGAAGGTAACAATGGGAAAGGGTTTCTACAGTGATTTGGGTTTCCATCAACAAGTTTTCACCATTGCACATTTAGTTAAAATGGTGTTGTAGACAATTATACACCCACTAAACCTCCAAAGAGTTCATCCTTGACAAAAAAAATAGAAGAAAGATTTGCAATTTAATATGTCCACGTTTGAAGAGAGAATCAAGATCCTAGAATATACAGTGGTAAGACAATTTTACATAATAAATTTGGTAAGTGTTAGCCCCCATGGGTGACAATTTCACAGGTACCCTCACAGGGTGCCATGTTGTTGTTTTGCATAAAATATCTTTCTCATATTCTCTAGACTCATAAAGTTGTTATTATTATATCCATCAAATGTATGACCATGCTAGCTCAAATGTGGTATAGCTCATCCTCCTTCCTCACTCCTCGTATGACAAATTCACTATGGATGGTACATTATGGTTTCAATATGCTCTATCTTGATATTCCATGTATTAGTGTTATGTGATACTATAACTTCCTATTTATTCATGAAAGTAGTAAATGCTAAATGAAATATAATATCACTTCATAACATGCATAGTTTTATTATTTTCCTCATTGTACCTTGGGGGACCATATTTTTTTTTTATAAGTGCGTAATTTCTTGAGTTAATTTGTACTACTGGGTACTTAGCCAAGATAGTGTTGTCCACATCCTAACCATACTAGACATTTTCCACATTCCCTATCTCATTTCATTCCATCCATATACACATATATCATGATCATGTACAACTTCTCAAAGCATAAAAGAAAGGTCTAAATGATGAAAACCTAAATTAATAAAGCCAGAAAAGATTAGAGGTGAAGATAATTAAATTCAAAAACCAAAAATTTGAATCTTGAGCAATGTCGACTCACTATGAGGACAATTCCCCTAGTGCCTAGCTTGTCTACGAATATCTAAAAAAAAGGTTTTTGTTTGATAAACTGAACACATAAATAAAAGGGAATAATGGGGTAGTAAGAAACAGTGTCAAGGACATGTAATTCAATGCTAAGATCCATGTTGAATGCTATTGTATAAAAATCCTAGCTCATGAAATCTAGATGAAAAAATAAAAAGACCTATCTGTATAAATGACATTGAGGGTCACAAGATGAAGTCTTTCCCTTCTCTTTTCCATTGTTATTCATCCTTTTACCTATATTTCACCTAGGTACTTGGGAAATGTTTGTTATCTTAGGACTTGGTACATGTATAATGGTTAATGTTGTTCCCTCTTGGTAAAATTGAGGCAAATATTAAAACGAACACTTATTTCTTATGATGTATTAAGATATATCACAAGGTGTTATCACTAATGGCTTCCTAAGAAGCTAGACCCATAACTTCAAGTGGGAACCTTTCATTGGGATACCTGTACCATGCCTTGAGATATATGACACAAAATTGGGATACATGATGTTTCCTTGGGATCCATGTACTCACATTTGATCATATTATAGACATTGAGATCTGTTCCATTTTCCTTGGGATACATGTCATGGACTTGGGAGTCGTGACAGTGCATTGATCCATGATAGGGAGGATATTTCATCACAATTACCATATGGACCACTCAAATTTATTCTTCTTTATCATTTGAATATTGTACTCACACTCATGCATTATTATTCTCTCCTTGGACCACACGTGGGAGTCATTGATGAATTTGAAGAGTTGGTTACAGGTTGTTGGGGTGGTAACAAGTGGTTATATTTATGGCCCACACGTGTGGGAGTGAAATCATGCTCTTGAGGTGGTTATTTCCCATTTGGACCTTTCCTCACATTTTGGATTTGGTTGGAGGGACTTTGAAGGTCCTTGGACCATGTTTGACTCATAATTTTACCCATTGATGAGAGGTTGGCACTATTTTTTAGGAGCCAATCTCTCCTATCTCTCTCTAATCCACATGTGTGGCTCTTATTGTTGTACTTTGGACCATTTGAGAGGGCCACTTTTGTCTTGGACGGTTTTGAGGGATATTTTCCCAATCATTGTATTTTTACCATGGTTTTGACCAGTCCAATGGTTTTGAGCTCATGGTATTGAGCTAAAATATTGTATTATGTATTGTATTGAGGAGTATCCTTAGCTATAAAAAGAGTCCTCTCTCATTTTCATTGTTGGATATTAATGAGAAAACTGACTTAAAGAGTTCTTGTGCATCTATATTTTTTCTAAGTGAATGTTTATCTATTTTTCAAGGGTTTAGATAGAAACAATTTCAAGTTTGCTAGAGGACAAAGGTATTACAAGGCCAAAGAAGGGTGGCATGCTCCACTTGGAAGGGTAATTCAAGTTATAATCTTATTTCCTTCCCCCTTTGGCCATTAAAGAATTATTCCATTGCATTAAGGTGGGACATCCTAGGACTCTTCCCTTTTTCCTTGGCCAACCTTTGAGATCACCTTGTTAGTACTTGGAGAGGCTTCTTCATGGACTAATCCTTGTTATAGAAAGATTTGCCTCACCCCATGCAACTTGCTCAGAAGGCCTTTTCCATTTCCCTATGAAAACTTGAAGTCCCTTTTTACAGTTCCCATAGCTAAAAATAATATTTTCCACATATGCGTGCCCTAACAACTATACAACATGAGTATACGCAAGTTGCACCATTAGTGCCCGCATACATCAGGTTTTGTGCCCAAAATTAAAAAATGGTGTCAGGTTTCCATGTCACATCACGAGATCCATGATCCTTGACTTTCCATATACTGGAAACATTCTGACTCGGCCCTTGAGTTCCATTTGAAGTCTATAAATGGGCCATATCCAAGTTGTGGAAGAGAAGAAGAATTCAACTTTTGAGAGGAAAGTTACTCTCTAGAAATTATTCACTTCATATTGAGTCTGCATCCCTTTGTCCTTTACAGTATGAACACATTGTTCAACCCCCAAGCTCTTTCCTCTTTGATGGAGAACATCATTGTCTCTCTTATATGAGCTTGCCTTTGGTGGAGGATTGAAGTGGTAGAGGCCTAGTTGGAAGGGACTTAGTTTCTTTGTTTCGAGGCATGCTGACACAAAATGTTGTCATTCATACACTTTTGTTGATCATTTTAATAGAAATACTCTTTTCTCATCCAATTAATGTCTTGCAAATATTTGAATTGTTATTCTATGGGAATATTTGTTATGAATGTTGATGCATTATGCTATTACATGTGCTAAATTTATATATTATCACCATATGATTGTGTATCTTGGTTGTTGAGGACATGTTGCAGGTATATATCTTTGAGTCGAGTGCTCAACGGTGGACTTCATCAAACATCCGGACGAGATAGGCTCTTTATCTTGTCTTGTTATCATGTTTTTTTATATAGCATACTTGAGATTAGAGTTCATTTCTATAGTCATTTATGTCTGTTGTGGTTTACCCCATGCCATAGAGTGATTTTCCTTGTAACAAAATTGGTGACCATACTAGGGATAGAATCTTCTTTTCAGGGTTTGGAGTGTTTTTATCCTTAGATTTCTCTCTGTTAGATTGAGTTTCCTTGTCGTCTGATTTCTTGACAACCTCTTTTCATTTTGAGTATGAGTTTCTTGGCCTTATTCTTAACCTGACAACGTTTTAAGACACATACATTTTTTTTCCCTTAACAGATGCATACATATGTGAGTTGTCGTTCTATAGGGTGCATACAAACGTGGTTTTTGCCTAGACAATCGCGTACATCATCCTTTTTTTCTTGATTACTGAGTTTGGTGTTTGTTGGGTGAGGTTTGATGGTTTCTGAGTCTTCTTAGGTCTTTGTCGTAACTGTTGAGTGCCTGCAGAGTGATAGGAAACCTTTTTGGTTGAATTTTCAAGCGGTTTTTTCTTTCTCATCATATTTTTCAATGGTGGTCCTTGCATATTGGGTTGGGTGTTTGCTTCTTGATATCCTACTTGGTTTGTCTTTTTTTTCTTACAGTAAGGTCTATATATCAATTTATGTTCAATCCTTGCATTTGCATTTTTTTATATTTAAAATACAAAAATATACATTTTTCATTATGGTATTTGATATTTTGGGTTCTTGTTATTGATCTTGATACATGTATGGAAAGATTGCATCTTATTTGAAATCGTAGAGTTGAATTGAAAGTTGCATTTTGAAAAAGATTATCATTTGTTGAGAATTGAAGTTAGAAATTTGCATTATATTCATATTCATTTCTTTTACTTGTTGATTCATAACATCATCAGTTTCACGACCACATCTTTTGATTAAACAAAGCCACTAAAAGTAATGATGATAAATTTAAAATTGATTAGAAATGATTTTAATTTTCAAGGTATAGAAACTAGTTTAAGGTATAGGGTCTCGGAATAGGATTTTATGAGTAAACTTCTCCAAGGCTATTAAACTCAACATATGTGTCTAACTAAGGGAGTGGTGAAATCCATTGTATAATTGGTGACGTCAGGAGGCTTCGCTCACACCAAAGTTAAACACGAGGTCGTGTGAAGTTGGTTGCAGAGATATCCCTCTAATACCTTCTTAGCGTCAAAGATATTTCTGGGGATCTATTCGTATCTAGGGGTCTTGATAGTTCCTTTACCTCTATGAGAGGCGATGCTTTCAAGATTTTGGGCTTTGCTACCCTACCCATACGGTCGAACTGACTTATGACTGTTCACCTGCGCATTGGTTATATCATGGTAGATTTAGTTGCTTGACATAAGTATCCACATAGGTTACTTGCAGGGGTTATTCTACAGGTACCCTGAGTCAGATAAGGGTCGAACAACACACAACCTTTAAGGAGGATTACCTTTCTAGGGGGATCTGACCGAATGCATTGTTAAGCCTAGGAGGACCCTTATAACTGATTTTAGTACCTCTGATCTTTTGAAGGGATTCTCATGCCCCTCTTGGGTGAGGCATACCTACTTTAGTGAAGGAGGCCCCTTTCATACATTATATCTTTTTTGTGTGCATATTGGCCTTTTGTTTACTTTTCGTGTGCTCTTTGATTGTTAGTTGTCCTTAGGATTTTGTATTGCATCGCGAGTCTTCATTGCTATGGTTAGTGGAACCCCCATGACTCCCTTAGTTAGTGCTACCCAACCGATGGTCTTTGCTCATTCCATGGGGACAAATCCTTTTCTATTTCCTAGTGGTACGCAGAATCATGATACTCAGTCAATACCTTGGGCTTCTAATCATTTTTCTCTTGGTCTAACAAACATGTATTCACACTTGCCATCCTCTGTGTTGCGTTCTTATGTGAATCCTAGTTTTGGGTTCGGGGGCATGATGCCTCCTTATTCTACATTTTCATTTGATGGGAGTCATATCCCTCAACCAACTCTTATGATAGGAAGTTGGAATCTTGCTTCATATAGATCCAATCCTAGCTTCACTTTTCTAGGAGAAAGTGCTCAAATGGGTGGTCGCTCTAATTATTACACTCCATACATCTATCCTTCTTCTGCTAGTCTGGTTCCTATGAACGCTTTTCCCATGGTGGACCTCCATCTTTTCTCTAGTGTTTCATCCAGGGGGATTCAATTTTATAGTAAGGGAAACCCTCTTCACAAAGTTCCTTCGTCTGGGGGAAACATACATCCTCACATGAGTAACCCTTTTCATGTCTCTCTCTCTTCACAAGCGGATTCCTTAGTGTTGATTCCCTTACACCCCTTTATGAATTAGTTTGGAGGAGGATACTATTCTGCCAAACAGGGCCATGGTGTTTACCAAAACCCTTCCTGGCCCGCAATCTCTCACAACATCTCTTTCTCGAAACCTTGGTCTCAAATGTCACAACTAACCACCACAACTCTAGTCATTTCTAGTCACACTGCACATACATCACCAACCTATGCTAGTCATGTTTGGGATTCATCATCAACTTCTTCCAGTCATGTTGGAAATCCATCACCAACCTCTACAAATAATGTTGGAGATGAGCTACTAGCCCCTAAAGGTCATGTTGAGAGCATGTCACCAACCACTGTAAGTCCTGCTAGGGGCATTCATACAATTGAGAATCCTCGACATATAGGACTTAAAACCAAGTTCCTTTGTATACTTTGCAAAGGGAATCACCTTACTCATATGTGTCATGCTACTTCCATGGTACAAGAAGTGCATTCCTTGTCTGATAGCCCTTCGGGTTCTGAGTTGTCTTTGGTTTCCCAACATCCTAATCCTTCTTCGATTCATACAACTATCTTACCGATGCAATCTTCGGCCAACACCACTCCTGTTTTGAGGGGTTATGCATCTTTTGACCATGTCATTAACATTTCTAGTCCTGTACCTTCTGAACAAGGGAGAATTCCACTCTCTCCGAATATGCTCCCTCCAAGTCCCAGGGAAGTTTCCTTTGAATGGAATGATCTTGTGGAGCCTCGACTTCCTTCTTCTACACCCTTCCAGATAAAGGGCATTCTTTGATATATTGTAGAAAAGGTAACCTCTGCAAGTATTTTATCCTCCTCGACTTGGAAATCTTTGGGTTTTCCCAAGCTTGTGTCAATTATCTTTGAATTGTTGACTTTCCACATAAGTCCTGCACGGGAGCCTTGGCATTCCCCATGTTAAGTTTCTTAGAAAAACATCACCAAGTC
>JASDQU010509521.1:0-15270 GCA_032191745.1 Picea mariana
AAGAGTATGAGGCTCTTGCCTCCGGAACACCGAGTGCCGAATCCCGATCCTCGGGGATCTCACGCCACGTGTCCCTGTCCTGATCGACGGCCCTGGTCAACTCGGGGAATCACGACTCATGATTTCACAAGGTGTAGGACTCTTACCTCGTTAATTCTCGAATGCCGAACCCTAAAGTCCGATGGACTTTAGTTCTCCACACCGGTGCTCACGGGTTATCTCCCGCACAACTCCTCCACGATCGGATGGTCCTCAGGATTTCGGGTTTCTCCTTGACAACTCTAAGTCTTCGATTCTCTTCTTCTTGAAAACTCTTCCTGCTCCCAAGGTTCAATTCTGTTCACACTCCTCCTGGGTCTGTTCCACGATGCAACGTGGAACTATCCCTCCTGAGCTTTGTCCCTCTCTGACTCCTTCAAAGACTTCTCACGTTCTTCCTGCACTCGACTTCCAACAACTTTCAAATTGTTAAAGCCGTCTAGACCTGTGCAACCCTGCTAACACGGTCCAGTCCTCTTTCTTCCAGACTCAGCTCTGAGACTTCAATTTGACCTGCACTCACCTGCACGGTTCGAACAACCCAACGTAACCCTGGGCAACAGAGAATAAAGGTTCAACCACTTAGCCTCCTCAACGCACTCTATGCAGAGGAATTCAACTGCACTCGATGCAGGAATCCCCTGGCTTAAGCAGAGAAACCATTTAAACTCATTCCCTCATTCTCTCAGGTTTCTAACCTGATAGGCAATCACATATGCAGCATATAAAAGATAAGCATAAAAGAAAGCAAGCATGCAAAAGCATAATATCAACAACACACAGAGATCAAACACATCCATGGATCTTAATCAAAACCTTTTCCTATTAATTCAATATTTGTACATGGAGGTTTCTTCACAATCTCTCTGCTCTGCTCTCCTTTTTTCTCTCTAATGCTAATGCTGAATAATCTAGAATGAATTACAATGTACAAAGGAGGGTGCCTATATTCGTTTTCCCTCCTGGAAGTAAAAGTTGTCTAATCTACAACTAATTTCTATCTACCAGCCTTAATAGTACTAAATGCCTTCCTATCTATACATAACACAAGTGCGCTCGGATTTGAATGCCTTTAGTTAAACGGCGACGCAACAATACCAAGGTGAAATTCAAAATCAAAAAGGTTTGCTAGCTTGCCCAGCTGTACAATCTCTTTCTCCTCGCGCTGGTTCGTATGATGTATTGCGGATGCTCCTGCATCATTGTGTTCTTTACCAGACTTGTGGGATAGTCTGGTTGTGGCCATATGTATTAATACAACTTCCTTGAAGTTTGAATAAGTGGTCTCATCCTTATTGTCGGAGGAGATGAGACAGAAGAATATGGAAGGACATAGCACAGATGCATTATTTGCAAGAGGATGTTCCCAGGAAAGAAATAGATCTTATTTCTCAAGTGGGAGATCTAAGTCTAAGGGTAGATCTAAATCTCCCAAAAAGTTTGTAAGGGTATGTTGGAGATGTGGAAAAGAAGGGCACTATAAGAATCAGTGTAGATCCGAAGTTGAGAAAAAGAAGGGATCTGAATAACATTCTTCTACAGAAGAAAATACCTCCAAGGAAGAAGGAGGGGATGTGTACTTGGCCTCTACAAGAACACATGTAGATCATGAGGCATGGTTGATTGAATCTGGTGCATCCTTTCATATGACTCCCCACAGGGAGTGGTTCTGTGAATATGAAAAGGTATGATCGACGTAATGTTTTCTTAGGTATGATTCGACAACCAGAATCATCGACGTAATGTTTTCTTAGGTATGATTCGACAACCAGAATCATAGGAAGAGGAAGGTTCAAGTTGAGGCTCATATATGGAAGGATTAGAACACTTCCCGGTGTTCTACACATCCCAGGTATGGAATTTTTTTTTATTTTTGTAAGCTAAATGGAAGATGCAGGGGTAAAAACAATATTTGAAAAGGGAACTTGCAGGATGATTCGAGGAGCAATGATGTTGATTAAGGGAGTTTGGTTTGGAAATCTGTATAAGATGCTAGGAAGCACTATTAGAGATGGGTGTAATAGCTCCATTGTTCCTGATATTGGAGTCGAAGAAGAAAGAATTCCTACAGTCTCTGGAGAAAAGGTTATGTTGTGGCATCAAATACTGGGGCATATCGGAGAGAAGGGTCTTTGACTACTACACGGTAAATGTTTGGTTGAAGGTATGTCTAACTTCTCTATGGATTTTGATTTCTGTGAACATTGTCTATATGGGAAGTAGAATTGGGTAAGATTCCCCTCTGGTGCAACGAGGGCAGAAGGAATTTTACAGCTAGTTCACAATGATTTTTTTGGACCTGTGTCGGTCCCATCATTGGGAAAATCTATGTACTATGTCTCATTTATATATGAATTCTCAAGGAAAAATTGGATATATTTCCTCAAGAATAAATTTGAAGTCTTTGACAAGTTTAAAGATTTTAAGGCTCTTGTTGAGAATCAAACAGAGAAAAGAATTAACGTGTTGAGGACAGATAATGGCGGAGAGTTCTACGGGAATGAATTTGAATAATTCTGTAAGAAGTGCAGTATAGTGAGGCAGAAGACTACTCCATATACACCTCAACAGAATGGAGTTGCAGAAAGGATGAACAGGATGTTGATGGAAAATGCAAGGTGCATGCTTACTGGTGCTGGGTTAGGGAAAGAATTCTGGGTAGAGGCAGTGGGTACTGCATGTTATCTGGTCAACAGATCACCCTCATCGGTGTTGGATGACAAGACTCCACAAGAGGTATGGAATGGTAAGGAACCTTCTCTCAAACATCTTAAGGTATTTGGATGTGATGCATATGTTCATGTTCCAAAGGAAAACAAGACTAAGCTGGATAAGAAGGCTGAAAAATGTATCTTTATTGGATATAAAGATGGTCTCAAAGGTTATAATCTTTGGAACCCAGAAACTAAGAAGGTAGTGTTTATCCGAGATGTGGTATTTAGAGAAATGAAGGATGTTGTTAAACAAGAAGTCCTACCAAGTAAGGAAGAACCAGAGAAAAGAGAGTTTGATTTAAATGATGATGAATCAAACTCTACAAAAGAACATGAATCAGAAGAAGAATATCCTCATACTCCAGTATTGAGGAGATCAAATCGAGAAAGAAGGCTACTAGAAAGCTATAGTCCATCTGATTTCCATTCAAATTTTGCTTTGTCTATTACTGATGATGATCCTAGAAATGTCAGGGAGGCAGTGGATTCATGGGATGGTAATTTCTAGAAAAGGTCCATGGAAGAAGAAATGGAATCTTTGGATAAGAATGAGGCTTGGGATCTAGTGGAGTTGCCAACTGGAAGAAAGCCCATTGGCAGAAAATGGGTATTTAAAAGTAAGTTGAATGCAGAAGGAAAGGTGGAGAAATACAAATCTCAGTTAGTAGCAAAGGGTTATTCCCAGGTTGAGGGAATTGATTTTGGTGAGATTTTTTCTCTTGTTGCCAAGTTAACCTCCATAAGATTTATGTTATCTATTGTTGTTACATTTGATTTTGAAATAGAAAAAATGGATGTGAAGACAACATTCCTTCATGGGGATCTAGAAGAAGAAATCTTTATGAAGCAACTAGAAGGTTATGCTGTGAAGGGAAAGAAGGAGTTGGTATGCAAGCTGAAAAAGTCATTGTATGGTTTAAAACAATCACCAAGAATGTGGTATCAAAAATTTGATACTTATATGATGGGACTTGGATTCAAAAGAAGCAAAGAAGATTATTGTGTGTATTTTAAATTAATTAGTGATCATTTGATTTATTTGGTCTTATATGTGGATGACATGTTGTTGATAGAAAACAACAAGGAGATTATCCAAGATGTGAAAACTTAGTTGTCCTCTAAATTTGACATGAAGGATCGCGGTGCTTCAAATTTCATTTTGGGCATGGAAATTAAAAGAGATTGGAAAAGGAGGAAACTCTGGTTAAATTAGAGAAAATATGTCGAGACAATATTGTAGAGGTTTAATATGCAGGAATGTAAACCGGTCAAGGTTCCTATTCCTGTTGGTGTAAAGTTATCTGCAGATTAGTGTCCCAAGACACATGAAGAAAAGGAGGACATGTCTCATGTTACATATGCAAGTGGAGTTGGCAGTTTGATGCATGCAATGGTCTGTACTAGACCGGACGTTGCACATGCAGTGGGAGTTTTGAGCAGGTATGTGTCAAAACCAAGGAAGGAGCATTGGACAACAGTAAAAAGGGTTTTCAGTTATTTGCGTGGCACTGATAGCTATGGATTGTGCTACGAAGGAAGACCAGGATTGGATAGAGTAGTGAATATACATGGCTTTGTGGATGCATACTAGGCTAGAGATTTCGATCGTAGGAGATTTACAAGCGAGTATGTGTTTAACCTATTTGGAGGAGCAATAAGTTGGATGAACAAAAGACAGGTTGTAGTGGAACTTTCAAATACAGAAGCTGAATACATGGAAGCCACTCATGCAAGTAAGGAAGCAATATGGTTACAAAGATTGTGTTCAGGTATTGGTTTGGTACAACAAGCTATAAGGATAGATTGCGACAGTCATAGTGCAATTTTTCTGGCGAAGAACCCTGCTTATCATTCAAAGACAAAGCACATTGATGTTCAATATCACTTTGTGCGAGACATGATTGAAGAAAATAAAGTATCACTGATGAAGATGGAAACTTTGAAGAATGTTGCAGACTCATTAACAAAATATGTGAGCACTGAGAATTTCTCTTGGTGTAGAGGAATCATGGGCATTGTTGCCCTGGATTGTTGACTATGTAACCCTATAACCCCCTGTATGCAAAGAAAACAACAAGTGGGAGAATGTTGGGTTTGTGTTGTATTCTTTTCATGTGTAGTAGTGTATGCTCCGGGCACACAGGGGGGTGTAGCAGGGTGACACCCCTTGTGCGGGGGATTTGCGGCAGCGCCCCAAAAAAGTTTTTTTCTGGATTGGGACCACTTTTTTCGGAACCACATTTTTGGGACCACATTATATTTAGGTGGTTTTTTGGCACATGGTTTCTTTGCTGATGGTTTTCTATTTCTGGTTAAGGAATTAGGGTTTTGGACTAATCCAGGTCATTGGGTTAGGGTTTTGGATGTCGCTAGCTCCTNGTATTTTCCATTGTATCTTTCTGTTCTTTTCTGAATATCTATTTACAGTAGATATTGTACAAGGTTAGAATTTACAAGATCTACTCCATGGTCAATTCGACTTTGACCTACTCCGGGAGTAAAGAGATGATTACACCATGAAACCCCCGAATTCTGAATTCATGAAGTTACATGGACCGTCGATCCTTGGATCCCTCAGGAGCCTTCTCAACCATCGATCTAAAGAATCTGTTGAGAAACCCTCTTAACTTCCTAACAAACTAGGACAAGTCATGGGAGCGACACATGGCCCCCCTTGTCCCCTATCAAATGTCATTTGTTGGACCTGAGTTGTTGGATGAGAGGCTATGTGATAGGAGATCCTATAGTTCGGAGACTTGAAACTTTGAAGGAACTTGGTCGAGATTCCTCAAAGTGTGAATACTCCCAAAGTTGTGAACGACGAAGTAAATAACATTTGTTGATAGGTAGGGGACGCATGGTGCCAGATCCTATAGTCTAAAGACTTGACACTCCGGGGTATTTTAGATGTGGTGTTTTGATAAGATTTGAATCTTGGAGTTGCTAAGCAGTGAGATCCGTGTATCTATGGATCTACATAGGAATATGTCGACCATGAGATCTAAAGGAAGTTAGAAGTTTGTTCGTTTGGGGTTGACATGGCTCACTAACATCATCTATGGTGACGTGGACTTGCAACTAAGGTGCCACGTGTCATCAGGATATGGAATTTTTGTAGATCCCTTATGCCTATTAGAGTGTGACACATGTCACCCCCTTGATGAGGGCATGTGTCACCCCTGGCCCTTGTTGTGTGTCATCCATGGTACGTTCCTGCCTGGCCAAAGTGTTTGGTAAAGTGACCAGGAATCCAGGAGTCAAGGACCAGGGATGATTTTTAGGATGGAAATTTATTTTAAAATGTACAAACCTTGGAGAATCTTACTAATCCTTCATATGCCAACTATAAATTTTTGGAGATATTTTTGTAAAAATATTCAAATTTCTAAGGATTTTATATAGTTTTTTATAAAATTTTGGTGATTTTTAAGGTAAAATAATTTTATCCTATAGAATTTGGACAAATCATTTTTAAAATAACGAATCTCATTTTTGGAAAAACCATGGAAAATTAGCCCATGAGCGAAATTTATCCCCTAAAATCATCTATGTTGACAAGGACTTTTTTGAATCTCGAGGATTTGGGGTGTAGTATTGTAGAGAGACCGAAAGGCCCGAAGGTTGGAGCCATGTGGCGAGCTCAGGGGACTTTGAAAGTTTAGGAATCCGAGAGGTTTCATGCATAGACAAAAAAGGGGCGCTCATCTCCGAAGCACTGAACGTTGAATTATCCTTAGGCGTATGCCTTAACAAGGGAGAAGATTCATTGTCGGATATAATGGTGGATGAATATCCACCATAGATATAGGAGTGTTGGGAGCTCCATGAATTTGGGTAATTTTGGATGATATGTATGATATGGACCCACATGGATTCCACATGGCCCTTGACTAATAATGCTCGAAGTGCTTCGGGAGGCAATGACTTGCAAACCAGAACTCATATTTTAGTATGGCAACGAACGTTAGAAATCTGATGGAGATCCCATAATTAGGATTTGAGATAGTTAGGAAAACAAAATTATTATGCCCCGCCCCTTAAAAGAATATTTAGGGGTTAGGTGTGTTAAAATAATACTTCTCAACTAATCAATTTTTCATTAAGTACTTCTGCTATTTGTCTCTGTAAATACTTCAACCTACTCAAAATATGGTTCTCTAATTTATAGTAGATATTGTGCTGACTCACCCTATTCTATATTCATATTCATTGGGAATATTCAAGCCAGGTGGCTCACAAAAATATTTGTTTTGATGCAGAGTAATATTCCTCGTTTTCTGTAGACTCATCAACTTTTTAAACTCTAACTTCTTCCCTTTTCCCCATAGATTGATCTTTCACTACAATTCCTAAAAGTATAATCTCTTGGGCATGTTACTTTTCACTTTTTCTTCTTTTATTTCTCGCATTACTGCAAATCCTCTTATCTCTAAGACCTGGTATTTATTCACCTTTTCTTCTTGTTTTTCATTTCTTCTCCAAACATTCTTGTATCTAACATATTCCTTTTTCCCTATAGTTTTTTCTTGATCTCGTACCATTTTCAATCTTGAGAGTATGAAATTTGGGTGTCCTTCATTCATCTACTCTTGTTTTACCTGTTATTGTTTTCTTTTCCAAACTTTCTTATATATGGTAGAAGTATCGATCATGATTCTACAATCATGAGATATGTGACCATAATTGTGGAATTTGTAACATTCAATGTTATGTGGGGCCACATAATCATTTATTGCTTGAACATTTCTTCCATAAGACTTGCAATTTTCAATTTTATGACCAAAGTTAGTGCAATAAAAAAATTACCATAAAATAAATTTACATACCTGGGAGTGAATGATATTCTTTTTGGTGCAGTCCTTCCGAATTCCTTCCTTGGATGATCATGATCATGATTGAATCTTTTTTCTGGCCTGAATGTGGAGGATCTTCCTAAATATGTATCTTTATCATTTTTCTTTGATTCTGGATGACAATGATTCCTTCCTTTGAGTACTTCTATATAACTCTTTATGTTTTCCTCATTCTTCATTTTTGAACACTTGGAGTGTTTCTCTTCAACGTTTTCTATGGATGATGTGGATGTTTTTGTCTCTTCAATGTTCTTCCCGAGCTTGATGATTTTGGCTCTCAATGTGACAACTTCTGCTTCAATCTTCTCAACCTCTTCTTCTTTCTTCATCATCTGAATATTCATGAATTTTTTTATTGGCTTTTCTTCTTAAAGTTGGATATCCAAGGAGATGATTTATGTTTCAATTCTTCTTTATTCTTGATCAAATTCTACTTCAATATGATTTAGGTCCTTAGTTATTTCCTTGAAATGATCTGCCAAAATATTTTATATCTTCTCTACTTCCTTTCTTTCGGCTTCCAAACATTGATTCTCTTCCATTGCTTCCTTTCTTAGTTTTTCTATCTCGGCTTCCAAACACTTCTTTTCTTCCATCTGACCTTTTTATGTTTCTTCAATTTTTTTGGCTTCTTCTAGCTGAGTTTTTGGTTTCAGGATGACCTTTTGGGATTCTTCGGAACATTTTTGAGAATTTTTCTTGATAAATTGTTCCTCGGGAGACTTGTTCTTCTTCCTTTCTTTTTTCAGTTCATCTAAAGCACTAATCAACTCTGCTTCAAGTTCTGTTATTCCTTCTTCACAATCTTCTTCTTTTGAATCTTTCTGACATGATGAGCATATTTCTTCTTGTTATGTTCTTGCATCTTATTTAACATTCTACAGAGTTGTGATGGGAGATTCCTTAAAGTAGAGGTTATGTAACTTATCCCAAAGTTCTTTATCTCGTGAAAATTTTCCAACCTTTTCTCTTACCGGATCATGTAATCCTTCCCAGATGAAATCCATTGTTATTTCGTTGTTTCTTTTCAATTCCTTCTTCGTTGTTGTTTTTGGATTCTTTGTAGAGGTGTATCATGTAAAACTGATTACCAAACAGCATATCCCTATGCGTTTAAAAACATTATTCTTTTTCTCACATCTCATTCTGAACATCAAACTGTGGTATTCCATTTCTATACAAACTATTGTTTTCCATGATCTTCCTTCTAGTGGTTAAACTGTTTTAATGAAGGACCTACTCATATTCCAATTCTTGAATACCGAGAGGGGGAGATGAGTCGGTATGAACATGTTTACCTCTTTCAACCATAATATATAGATGTTAACTTTATCAACAATATAGAATAAATATATCATCAATGTATAATGAACATATAAACATAAACAACATCACATCAAATACACCGTACACCAGAATTTATGTGGAAACCCAAATGGAATAAAACCACATAATGTTTTCTTATATATCAAAGAATACATTCATTGTAAGGACCGAGAGGGGGAGATGAGTCGGTATGAACATGTTTACCTCTTTCAACCATAATATATAGAAGTTAACTTTATCAACAATATAGAATAAATATATCATCAATGTATAATGAACATATAAACATAAACAACATCACATCAAATACACCGTACACCAGAATTTATGTGGAAACCCAAATGGAATAAAACCACATAATGTTTTCTTATATATCAAAGAATACATTCATTGTAAGGACCAACTTCCCAATTCTCCAAATGAAATTGGAAGGAGGATATGACACCCTATTTATAGGGTCCAACCTAAAGGAATCTGCAACTCCTTGTGTTCTCTAGCACCAACTGGAAGGAGGCTACAACCCCCTTTTATTGTTCCATCTTGCCACCCTGAAATATAAGTGTATAGCAATTGTCCATAACAAAATCACTACCACTGTCATTTTCACCATTAATACCACTGTCACTACCACTATCACTTTCAACCTGTCACTAACCAACCTGTCTATCCTATCACTATCATTAATACTCAACCAAATCATCTCACATGGATCATATACCAAGAACACCTCTCAACTAGATGTCCAACATCACCAACACATTACTCGACCAATAATGTACCAAACCATCAACCTGTACCCTACCAAGAATCAACCATAGACCACAACATGTATGACAACATATGCATCAACCATGCACCAACACCTATACCATGTACCTGAACTATCAACCATGTACATCATCCATCATCCATGTACATCAACTGTGTACCAACATATGCATCAATGTATAAACCAAAACCCTAAGCGTCCATCACAATCAACCAAGATCATATACCAAGTATATTCCAGTATCACAAATATGTTCCTCTAACAATGAGCCATAACAACCATATACAATGTACCAAGGATATGTATAAATCATAACAACAGAGCATGAACCTAAACCATATGTTGGCATTATTGATTGTGTTTTCTCATTGTGTGTTATATCATTTTTCTTTGATTCTAGATGACAATGATTTCTTCCTTTGAGTATTTCTGTATAACTCTTTATGTTTTCCTCATTCTTCATTTCTTACAACTTGGAGTGTTTCTCTTCAATGGTTTCTACGGACGATGTGGATGTTTTTGTCTCTTCAACGTTCTTCCCGAGCTTGACAATTTTGGCTCTCAATGTGACAACTTCTTCTTCAAGCTTCTCAACCTCTTCTTCTTTCTTCATCATCTGAATATTCATGAATTTTTTTATTGGCTTTTCTTCTTAAAGTTGGATATTCAAGGAGATGATTTTTGTTTCAATTCTTCTTTATTCTTGATCAAATTCTACTTCAAGAGGATTTAGGTCCTTAGTTCTTTCCTTGAGATGATCTGCCAAAATATTTTGTATCTTCTCTGCTTCCTTTCTTTCGGCTTCCAAACATCGATTCTCTTCCATTGCTTCCTTTCTTAGTTTTGCTATCTTAGCTTCCAAACACTTATTTTCTTCCATCTAACCTTTGTATGTTTCTTCAATTTTTTTGGTTTCTTCTAACTGAGTTTTTGGTTTCACGATGACCTTTTGGGATTCTTCAGAACCTTTTTGAGAATTCTTCTTGATAAATTGTTTCTCGGGAGACTTGTTCTTCTTCCTTTCTTTTGTTGGTTTGTCTAAATCACTAATCAACTCTGCTTCAAGGTCCGCTATTCCTTCTTCATAATCTTCTTCTTTTGAATCTTTCTGACATGATGAGCATATTTCTTCTTATTATGTTCTTGCATCTTATTTAGCATTCTACGGATTTGTGATGGGAGATTCCTTAAAGTAGAGTTTATGTAACTTATCCCAAAGTTCTTTATCTCATGAACATTTTCCAATCTTTTTTCTTACTAGATCATGTAATCCTTCCCATATGAAATCCATTGTTATTTCGTTGTTTCTTTTCAATTCCTTCTTGGTTGTTGTTTTTGGAGTCTTTGTAGTGGTGTATCATGTAAAACTGATTACCAAACATCATATCCCTATGCATTTAAAAAAATATTCTTTTTCTCATATCTCATTCTACAAACCATTATGAACATCAAACTATGGTATTCCATTTCTATACAAACTATTGTTTTCCATGATTTTCCTTCTAGTGGTTAAACTATTTTAATGAAGGACCTGCTTGTATTCCAATTCTTGAATACCGAGAGGGGGGGATGAATCAGTATGAACACGTTTACCTCTTTCAACCATAATATATATATATATATATATGTTAACTTTATCAACAATATATCATCAATATATCATCAATGTATAATGAACATATAAACATAAACAACATCACATCAAATACACAGTACACCTGAATTTACGTGGAAACCTAAATGGAAGAAAACCATATAATGTTTTCTTATATATCAGAGAATACATTCATTGTAAGGACCAACTTTCCAATTCTCCAAATGCAATTGGAATGAGGCTATGACACGCTATTTACAGGGTCCAGCCTGAAGGAATCTCCAACTCCTTCTGTTCTCCAGCACCAACTGGAAGGAGGATACAACCTCCTTTCATTGCCCCATCTTTCCACCTTGAAATATAAGTGTATACCAATTGTCCATTGTCCATAACACAATCACTACCACTGCCACTGTCACCATTAACATCATTGCCACTACCACTTTCAACCTGTCCCTAACCAACTTGTCCAACCTATCACTATCATTAATACTCAACCAAATCCTCTCACATGGATCATATACCAAGAACACATTTTAACTAGATGTCCAACATCACCAACACATTCCTCGACCAATCATGTACCAAACCCTCAACTTGTACCCTATTAAGCATCAACCATATACCACAACATGTACGACAACATGTGCATCAACCATGCACCAACACCTATACAATGTACCTCAATGATCAACCATGTACATCAACCATCATCCATGTACATCAACCATGCACATCAATCATCAACTGTGTACCAACATATGTATCAATGTATAAACCAAAACCCTAAGTGTCCATCACAATCAACCAAGATCATATACCAAGTATATTCCAATATCATAAAATATGTTCCTCTAACAATGAGCCATAACAACCATATACAATGTACCAAGGATATGTATAAAGCATAACAATAGAGCATGAACCTGGCCCATATGTTGGCATTATTGATTGTGTGTTCTCATTGATGGCAACATGAGTCAAACACATACAATAGTCAGAGAAAAATGAAGATCACCTTGAGGAAGAATCAATTCATGATCACTGTTGATCATGATAGGATCAACAATGATCCTATGTTCCTAAATCTCAGGAGAAATAACATGCAAAGAATCCATGTAAAGAAGGAGGAATGAAGAACATGGAATTAAGAGCTCGGGAGGGTTAGCGAGTAAATATTAGTGCATAAAAGAATGCACAAATAGTTATTAAATCTCATGATAAATATCGATGAAGAAATAAAAAAGAAGAGCATTGAACACTATCATAACTGTGAGGAAACTCTGTTATAGTTGGGAGATATGAAAATCGTCAATCGCTGACCAAAGGCACAAATTAATGATCTTGGTTTTGTTGGAATCCAAGTATAAATCCAAAAGGGTTAGGAGGAATCATTTTCATAGATGAAGTTCTTAGGACAATCATGGACCATTAAATCACATAGAAGCCAGAGACTACAAAAAAGAATCCCTTGTGAAGGATCGTAATCGTCCATTCAAAGTTCAGGAGTAATCACAATCACTAGATAAATTTGAGATATATCCTGATCGTCAGATAGAACCAAGTGAAAGGAGAGGGTAATCCACAATATTCTGGAGTAACCAAACTCATGTAGACCATCGATCTAAGATCCCTACGAGTGAGTGCTATGGGGAAAATCCCCCTATAATGGGTCTCGGTACAGGAAGAGTATTGACTTCCCTTAAAAGACTGTTCTACCCTTGAAATACTCCAAAACTATCTAAATGAAATGACAAGAGAGAGGAAAGAGGTTCAATGGGTGCACCTTTAGTCCTTTCGTTTCTTTCAACCTCCTAGATTGCATGTCTCCTCCCAAAGCTGACCTACGAAAGCTTAGAAAAACAATGCTACAACACATGCAATATCTACTTATCACTTTCAAGGTTTGCATATAGAAATAACTGCATAAATCAATAAAAGAACATAGACATAATGTTTTGGGACAAGAATGAACTCTTTCATTAATCTTCAAGAAAAAAATGATAACAACCTTTGTTGGCAATCACTCCACGAACCAAATCCGGGATCCTCTATCGTGGCTCCAAGTGCATCAATCCCACGCTAGCTTCTCACAACCAACTTATCTCTTGGGAAAATGGAAAGGTTTGTATGAGGAGAAAGGGATGGAGGGGAAGGATGAGGCCAAAACTTAGAAAGGGATGCAAAACTTGGGCTAAGAAGGGGAAGGGATTTTGGCAGAGTTTTCTTATTCTCTTTATTATCTTGTCAAATGACACCCAAAGACCTCTTTTTTAATGAGAAGAATATGGTTATTTAGTTTGGGCATGGGCTACAAGGGGTAAAATGGTTAGTAAAACCTCTATATCTCGTAAACTACACTGAATTCCTTGCAATTTTATATTTTTTGTAACTTTTGGAGGTAAATGTAGGATAAATAGCATGCAACTTGTGTGTGTATGCAAGCTAACTAGCATGCAGCACACATGTGTACACGGGATACTAGTGGAACAGGGCGCATACACTATCCAAAAGTGGTTTTTTAAGAGGAAGCCTCAACAATATTTTGGAGAAGTATGTAAGTGGAAAGGCCAATGTCTTGTATGCACAAATAGGGAATTTTTGGACTATAACAATGAGCTCTCAATCGTTGGATCAAGTATTCAAATCCAACACAGAATAATTCAATGAAAAGGAGTCTGAAACATGTAAGTTTACCCAAAGGTCGAATCCCCGAGGTCGCGAACTCCTGTCGACCGTCGGATCATAGGAAGAACATGAAATCCCATCAGCCATTGATCTGGAGTGAAAATATTGAAAGCGTCATATCACACTAAGGAAGAAGGTGGTTAACTCTGGCATTGACCTACTTCGGTGATAAGTAGCTTAGATAACCCAAGAATTCTCAAACCCCAGAGTTCTGGAATAAACAAAGTTCATCAGATCAAGATAGTTGAATATCTAGGGTGGTAGATCTATTCAACACTTCGACTGTAAATGGAGGAGTATAGGAAGAATCTTGAAGTCATGAAATAACTTCAACCATCGATTAGGAAGGAACTTCATATGAATCTATGACCTTTAGATCGAGGAGGTAGACATATGACACATAAGTAGGTCCACATTAGCAGAACCATATAAATAGTAGATGACATGCGGTCCAATCAAATGGTGACAAGTGTCAAGGTCGATGTGGCACATAAGGACCTTGAAAGTCATGAATTAAGGTGACACATGACACAAAAAAATAGGGTCCATGTCATCTTGCATGACATCATCTGATCCAAAAAGGATCCAAAGAAGACTAAGAACAACTTAGAAATTGCAGAGGCAACTTAGGATGCTTAGAATGGCCTCAACAGACAGAGAAAGGGGAAAAATTCAAAGTTCTCAAAACTCAGTAAAAATGACATTATCATGAAGAAGGCATCGCAAGCTTTCTAAGGGCACAAACGACTCGTCAAATGGAGTTACAGATTGAAATATATTTGCAGTCAAACTTTGGTCAACCTAGCCCAATCAATAGGGGGATGAGTCAACATCCATACTACTGATGTCAACACCAATATGAATGACATCAAAATCCATACATCACATGTGGCAGGAGCATGAGGTGACATGTGTCATGTTGATGTCAACATGATTTCAACATGGTGAGGTGGTAGCACGAGAGGCTGCCACGTGTCACCCATTTTTGGCACTTCTGGACCGATCCATGGACTAATAGGAATTTTCCACGTGGCAATATGTACATTAAAGTGGCATCGATGTGGCATGGTGAAATGGAATGGTGAGTTGGGAGTGATGTGGCATACGTATGATGACATGGCACTGACATGGTAGACTGACAGTGCAGTGGATGATGTGGTTGAATAGGAGGCTGCCATGTGGCCCAGTCATGGGCTGCTATGTGGTAGTGGGAACATTCCCAATGACATCCCGTATCCGAAAATTTGAAAAACAATAAATGATTTGGTGGGTCCGCCAAATCCGACC
>JASDQU010509521.1:18213-28421 GCA_032191745.1 Picea mariana
GTTGTTACCGTGCTTAAACAATTATGCTTATTTTAAAATCTTTACAAAGCACTCAATGAAAATCACAATAATGCAGGGAGGTAAGTAATAGAATATTCAACATCAATTACACACATGAAATATACAGAGACAGATATTTCCTGAGGAAACCCATAAAGGGAAAAACCTCTTCTTCTTGATATGAAAAGTAATATTTATTTTCTGTACATTATCATTATTATGAGCACCAACTCATTATGAGGCTACCACCTCTATTTTTCAAGCTCTAACTTGTTGAGAGAACCAACTCTCTGGTTTCTCTAGCACCCACTAGAAGGAAGAACCAACTCCCTAGTTTCTATATCACCGACTAGAAGGAAGAACCAACTCCCTAAGTGTTCCAGCACCAATTGGATGGAAGCACCAACTTCTAGTCACACAGGCACCGACCTGCATAACAGAGAACTATAGTTCTCCCTTGCACCACCCTGCCACCCTCATTTTTCTGGCTGCAACCAGATGGAAGCTAAAACTCCCTGTGTTCAAGAACCCACTTGAAACGCTGAGGACAACAGTCCTCCCTACCACCCTAAAATATAAATACTTTTTTTCTTGAATTTATCACAATGATACAACATTTATCTATGTCTTACCAGTCTCATCACTATTCTTCTACACTTCTCTTCTCTGCCTGCATCCGTGTCTCTCTCCTCGAGTCTGCTGCACTTTTTGTTCTTCTCTCATATATGCATTTTTGTTCCTTGCTTCTTTTGTGCTTTATGATATGTGTATTTTTTCCATTCTATGCACCATACGTCTTCTGTGTGCTTCAAATCCTTCACACAACATGCTTCTAACCACATGTATAACTCTCCACCATAGCCCACATTTCTTCTTTGTTCCACTATTTTATACTCTCTGTGCACCTTTTGTCGCACCCCTTCACTACATCATAGTTCTCCCTACAGGTCTTTCACTTCATCTCATTCTCTCGACTGCATGGCTATCCAACTGAATACCTTCACTTCTCTATTCTACATGTATTTCTCATGTCGAGTCATCTACTTGATCATCATACGAACTCTTCATCTTCTCTGGCCATTATTCAAGGTTCTTTGGCTTCTCTACCAGTTATCCTAAGCATCCTTTGTTTCTCTGTTAGTCACAATTCTTCATCCTCTCTAGCAGTTATAGTAAGTCGGTTTGGGATCCTTTGGCTCATAAGCCCCTACCTTCTCATGATAGCTGGTTGTGATCTGGGGCCAATCACTTCGGGACTTCACATTTCAGGTCATCTGTCGTGAGTCACCCTGATTCTCCCAACTCCCGATCTCCCAAACTCCGAAGTGGAGCTTAGTGACATGCTATATCTTCCCTAGATATGACCTTGGGAGATGAGTTCATGTGACCACGCGATTGCGAGTGTATCTATAGGTAGTTTGAGGAAAACCCACTTTTTTCCCCGCAATTCACTACAAGCCTCCACGCGTCCTTTCTCCAAAACCGTGCTTTCGATTGCGACCTGCTCATGAGAAATTAAGGCCCAAGCATGTTCTGGCCCCGCAATGGAGCACAACCGTCGATCTCATGATATTGACGGTGCTCCTGAATGAATGGTTCATATCTATCCTCTCAAGTATGTAGACCATATCTCTCCTTCCTTCATCAATGGATAATGTTTCCTTCATGATTCGGGCTCCAAGAGATTCAAATATCAAACCTTGTTTCTTCTAACTAGATATCTTCTAGAATAGAAGATCTGTTGACATATTTCCTCTTCAATCGATGGCTCTGCCTTATTTCCTTTTTCCATGCGCAATCCTTAGTCTCAAAGATCAGATGACACGTGGCCCTCCAAACCAATGGATGAGATCGATTTCTCCTTTTGGGCTTCAGGATTTTCGATTCTCAAACTCTTCTTGATCACAAAGAATTTCACCCAAAGTCCACAATCCAACGACGCGTGTCCCTCTTGGATCAACGATCGAGATCTCGTTCGGGTCTCTGGACTTCGAAGATTTCAATTCTCAACCTACACTTGCTTAGAACTCTTTTAGCCGGAGTCGACAGATTCCTACCATGTGTCCTCCTCGAATCAACAATCTTTGTTCACTTCAGGACTCTGATACTTTGGCAATTTCAAAAATTTCTCCTTCACATTTTCCCATAGATGAAAATCTACCGACGTGTTTCCTCTTCAATCCAACATCTATCCTCTGCTCTGAGACTTCGGCCTTCTGCAATATCAAATCTTTATCCTTCGTATTTTCCTGGAGAAGTTTCACCTGGAGTTCATGATCCATTGACATGTATCCTGCTACATGATCAATGATCAAGAATACACCCAAAGTGATCTTCAGATCAGATGACTCGTATCCGCTTCGGGTATTTGACATTTAAACTTCAGGTCTTTAGGTGAGTACTGGTGGTAAAAGTCCCAAAGAAAAATGCCCAGAGTGACATAACTCTTGCGTCACTCGATGACGTGTCACAAGTTGAGAAGCTACCACGTGTCACTCGGATTTTTGATTTCCACGTACTTGAAATGCCGAATCAACTTGACACTTGCATTGTCTGATTGTGCTATGTGTCCTTGCTAACGTGGTTTGCCACATGTCCTTATTGATGTGGTCTGTTGATGTTGTCTGCCACATGTCCTTGCTGATATGGTCTTCTGACATTGTCTTCCACATGTCCTTGACGACATGATTTGCTGATGTAATATTCTCACGTAGATCTCCGTAACCTAACGGTCATTGTTTGATCTCTATATCTGATGAATGATGAAAATTCATATTATGGGAATTTCAAATCTCATACTTTCGTGAGTGTAACCTCCTTGCATCTTTATATCTGAAGTGAATGTTGTTCTCTTGATCAGGATCTTGGACCAACGACTTGATCTTTATGTGATGCAACTTTGCTAGCTTATCCTGTCCTTCCACTTGAAATTGATCTGACAATTGACGAAACTTCACATTCTGGGTCTTTCAAATCTCAAACTTTCCTAAGTGTAAACTCCTCTCATCTTTAGACCTGAACTAAACGTTGCTTGTCGATCATGTTCTCAGATCGATGGATCAATCTTTCTGTGCGCTCCTCCTGTCTGGACTTTGATCCATCGTCCATTGTCACTCTTCCCTCTGAGATTATGATTTCTTCCAACTTGGAAGAATGTCTAAGTGTCAAAGGCCTCGACCTTTGATCCTCCTACGAGTCCTAATGACTTGGACCTTGTCTGCACTTCTGGAAAATACTATCTCTTCTGAGATTTCTCGTCTCTGCATAGTGTTCACTTCTCCTCCTGAGCTTATGCTTCTTTCCAAGATTTGATCTCTACATAGTGTTCGCTTCTCCTCCTAAGATTACACTTCTTTCCCAGCTTTGATATTCATATTGTTCACTTCTTCTTCTAAACTTATGCTGTTCCTGTTTTCCATAATTGCTACTTTTCTTTCTTGTAAACATATCATCATCGTTGTTGTTATTTCCATCAATGACAAGCGCACTCTACCTGCAAACATGCCACAAATCTCCCCCTTTGGCATTGATGGAAACCCTAAAAGAGTGCATTGTTCTACTTAGATGCATTGTTCTTCTTAGATATCCAACTGTAGCATCCAAAACAGACCTTTTCTCCCCCTTTGACATCAATGTCAAAGAAAACATGTTCCCCCTGAGCTGTTGCATTACTTTTCGAAGGTATCAAATATTCAACCAACATAAACTCCTCCTGACAGGATGGATTCTCTTATTCGAGTCATGCAAGGTATTTGTATCTAACTCAGAGTCTTCTCCTTTTGATTCTTGGACCTGCTCATATTCAGATTCAGTTGTGTCCTCTGCAGCAGACTCAATATTTCTCACCTCTCTTACTAAGACTCCTTCATCAACCTTTTCTTTTCATAGTTGAATGACTCCCCCTGTCACTCTTATCTAATCTTCTATTACAACAAATTCATTTTTCTTCCACAATGGCTACAATTCAAGGCTTTTATGACTATATTCATCACAATAAAAAACCATTACCAACACTCTCATACCTTCTTTCCCTTTTTACAAATGAAGGACCTGTGTTAGACTTCTTAGGAGTACTAATTTCTTCCTTGTTGTATTCAAGACCAGATTTGTCATTTGGTGATCTCTGACTATCCAAGATCTCATCCAGGTCATGGAGCTATTCAAGAACTTGATTTGGGTGTCTGACTTCTCAACCTTCACAACTTCTGCTTCCGAATTTTGACATGATTCTTCTTCTACTTCTTCTTTTCTTGCATGGGAGGATTCAATATCAACATCATTATCTGTCCTTATGCCTTTAGCCACCACTTGTCTTGAGTTCAAATTTTTTACCTTACAATATTTGGAAATGAACAACTCTTCATAGCCTATGTCAAACATTTGACTTATACTGAGAAAATTATGTTTCAGACCATCTACAAGAAGAACATCCCAGGAATCTCCTTTTCCATTAATCAAACTCACCATCCCTTTACCCTTGATTTTACCTGGTTCATCATTTTCAAAGATCACATTTCCTGCTTTGCTTTTACTTATAGGAACAAGCTTAACCTTTTCTCTAGTCATGTTCTTGGAACATTCACTATCTATATTCTAGGAGTCCTTTTATTTTTGAGTTGAAAGTACTAGACCACATTTTTCTCTATCTTTCTTTTTCCATGTGCTGGCCTTTCTAGCTAAGAGCTTTATCCTTGGATTTGCTTTGTAATGCTTGAGATGGCATTTTTCATCTTTGTGGCCGAATTTATGACAGTTATATTATTCAAGCTCATTGTTCAATAGGTTAAAGTGACTATTGCAACGTTGTCTACTCATTGACTGTTTATTATTTCTTGACCTCCTCAGATGCATTTCTCTATACTTAATTTGACAATTTGAAATCTATGGTTGTTTTTTACTTGGATGTCTCATTCTTTGTTGTGGAAAATATTTATTCCTTAGGATTCTTGATTTCTCTTGTCTAAATATTAAGGAACAATTTACATATTTGTGGCCAAATTTAGAACAATAGAAACAATATCCATAGAAAAAATCTTTGTACCTAGAAAATGGATGTCTTCTTTGAGCAGGGTGGTTTCTTCCATGATGATGATTTCCTTGAGCAGAGGGTGTATTATTTATTTGTTCTACAGATTCATTTCTAGCACTTTTTCTTTACTCCTCCTTGGTGGTTGATTATCTTCCTTTGTTTCTGTAGGTTTGATATTGTCATTAATTGTATATTTGAAAAAATTGATGGGTTCTTTGTTGCTTGGATGAACACTACTTGATCCCTCTTCATAACCCAAACCAATTTTCAACTTTGAATTCCTTTGTTGATTCAGAATGGTGGCTAATCCTTCTGAGGATTTGATACAGATTTTGGTGATACAAGGATTGAAAATTCTCCAACTCTTTCCTAGTTTTCACTACTTCTTCTTCCAGAGCTTCACATCTTGCCTTCTTTTCTGATAATTGTTGTTTCAGAATGTCTTTGATTTTATTTGCCTCTTCTAATTCCACTTTTAGCAAGGCAAAGTCTTCATCGGGACCTTTCATGACATTCAAAAGATCCTCAATTCTTAAGAATTTTTTTATTAAATGTCTCATCCTCATTCATCTTTAGTTGTTCAAAATGTAATCTGTAGGTTTGAAGATTGGCATCCTTTACCTTCTCATTACCTTCATAACTGCTAATGTGTTTTTCCCAAATTGCTTTGGCAGATTCTAAGTGCATAACTCTTAGAAATTATACTTCTGCAAACCCACTTAGAATAGAATTCATAGCCTTAGCGTTGAAGCTGAATTCTAGCTTATCATCCTTATAAGCTAGTACAACCAACTTTACATAACCAGTCTCTACCACAACCCAGACATATGCACCTAAATCCATTATGTAGGTTATGATCCTAACTTTCCAGAAGCCAAAGTTTGTTCCATTGAACAGGGGGGGCTTATTGGTTGAAGTTCCTCCATGGTTAGTCATGTTTAAGCTCTAGGATCTACCCTTAAATAAAGAGAATTGGCTATGATACCAATTGTTGGAAAACTAAGGGTCTATAAGTGGTTTGAGGAAAACCCTCTTTTTCGCCCCATAATTCACTACAAGCCTCCACACATCCTTTCCCCAAAACCGTGGTTTCGATTGCAGCCTACTCATGAGAAATTAAGGCCAGAGCATGTTCTGGCCCCACAATGGAGCATGAACATCGATATAATGATCTTGATGGTGCTCCTGAATGGATGGTTCAGATGTGTCCTCTCAATTCTATGGACCAGATCTCTCCTTCCTCCATCAACGACCAAGTTTTCCTTCGTGATCCGGGCTTTGAGAGATTCAAATCTCAAACCCTGTTGTTGCTGACTGGATATCTTCTAGAATGGAAGATATGTTGACATATGTCCTCTTCAATCAATGGCTCTGCCTTATTTCCTTTGTCCACGCATGATCCTTAGTCTCAACAATCAGATGTCACGTGGCCCTCCAAACCAACGGATGAGATCGATTTTGCCTTTCGGGCTTTGGGATTTTCGATTCTCAAAATCTGCTTGCTCCCGGAGCATTTCTCCGAGATTCCAATATCCAATGACATGTGTCCCTCTCGGATCAATGGTCAAGATCTTCTTCGGGTATCCAGACTTTGTATATTTCAATTCTCAACCTTCACTTGCTCAGAATGCTTTTAACTTGAGTCCACAGATTCTTTCCATGTGTCCTCCTCAAATCAAATGTCCTCATTCACTTTGGGACTCCGACACTTTGGCAATCTCTAACCTTTCACCTTTGTGTTTTCTCAGAGATGAAAATATATTGATGCATGTCCTCTTCAATCCAAGGGCTATCCTCCAGTCTTGGACTTCAGCCTTCCGCAATCTCAAATCTTTCTCCTTCGCATTTTCGTAGAGAATTTTTGCCCGAAGTTCACGATCCGTTCACACATATCCTGCTACACAATCAACGATCGAGAATACACCTGAAGTGATATTTAGATCGGATGACTCGTATCCACTTCAGATATTCAACATTTGGGACTTCGGTTCTTTGGGCGAGTACTGGTGGTAAAAATCCTGAATCAAAACTCCTGGAGTGACATAACTCTTGCGTCACTCGATAACATGTCACGAGTTGAGCAATTGCCACATGTCACTCAAATTTGTGATTTCCACGAGCCTGAAATGTCGAATCAACTTAACACTTGTCATTATCTGATTTCTCCACGTGTCCTTGCTGATGTGGTCTACCACGTGTCCTTGCTGACATGGTCTTCCATGTTTCCTTGCTGACGTGGTTTGTTGATGTTGTCTGCCACATGTCCTTGCTAACATGGTCTACTGACATTTTATGCCACATTTCCTTGAGGATGAGATTTTCTGATGTAGATCTCCCAGATATAATAGTCAATGTCTGATCTCTAGATCCGACGGATGACAAAAATTCGCATTACGGGAATTTCAAATCTCAAACATTCCTGAGTGTAACCTCCTCGCATATTTATATCCGAGGTGAATATTGTTCGCTCAATCAGGATCTTGGACTGACGACTTGATCTTTCTGCGATGCAACTTTTCTATCTTATCCTGTCCTTCCACTCATAATTGATCCGAGGACTGACGAAACTTTGCATTACGGGTATTTCAAATCTCAAACTTTCGTGAGTGTAAACATCTCGCATCTTTAGACCCAAACTAAATGTTGTTCATTGATCATGTTCTCATATCGACGGCTTGATATTTCTGCGCACTCCTCCTATTTGGACTATGATCTATCGGACACTGTTGCTCCTCCTCCTGAGCTTACGGTTTCTTCTAACTTGGAAGAATGTCTAAGTGTCAAAGGCTTCAACCTTTGATTCTTCTGCGAGTCCTGATGACTTGGACCTCATCTGCGCTTATGGAAACTGCTATCTCTTCTGAGATTTCTCATCTCTGCATAGTGTTCACTTCTCCTCTTGAGCTTACGCTTCTTTCTAAGCTTTCATCTCTGCATAGTGTTCACTTCTCCTCCTGAGCTTACGCTTCTTTCCGATCTTTGATCTTCATACTGTTCACTTCTTCTTCTAAACTTATGCTTTCCCTATTTTCCATCATTGTTGATTTTCTTGCATGTTAACATATCATCATCGTTGTTGTTCTTGCCATCAATGACAAGTGCACTCTTCCTACAAATATCCCAAAAATACCCCCCTTTGGCATTGATGGCAACCCCGAAAGAATACATTGTTCTACTTAGATGTGTTTTTCTACTTAGATCTCCAACTGTAGCATCTAGAACACACCTTTTGTCCCCCTTTGACATCAATGCCAAAGAAAACATGCTCCCCCTGAGTTGTTGTAGTAATTTTCAGAGGTATCAGATATTCAAACAACACAAACTCCCCCTGACAGGATGGATTCTCTTATTTGAGTCCTGTAACATATTTGTATCTAACTCATAGTCTTCTCCTTATGTTTCTTGGACATGTTCATCTTTAGCTTCAGCTATGTCCTTTATAGAAGACTCAATATTGCTCACCTCTCTTACTGGGACTCCTTCATCAACCTTTTCTTGTCATAGTTGAATGACTCCCCTTGTCACTCTCCTCTGATCTTCTATTACAACAACTTCATTTTTCTTCCATGATTCCTACAATCCAAGAATTTTATGACTATATTCATCACAAGAAAAAAACATTACAAACGCTCTCATACCTGCTTTCCCTTTTTACAAATGAAGGACCCATGTTAGACTCCTTAGGAGTACTAATTTTTGTATCCAAGACCGGATTTGTCATTCTGACTATCCAAGATCTCATCCAGGGTCATGGAGTTATTCAAGAACTTGATTTGGGTGTTTGAGTTCTCAACCTTCACAACTTCTTCTTCCAACTTATGACATGATTCTTCTTCTACTTCTTCTTTTGTTGCATGGGAGGATTCAATATCAACATCATTATCTGTCCTTATGCCTTTAGGCACCACTTGTCCTGAGTTTACATTTTTTACCTTACAATCTTTGGATATGAACAACTCTTCATAGCCTCTATCACATATTTGACTTATTCTGAGAAAATTATGTTTCATACCATCTACAAGAAGAACATCCTAGGAATCTCCTTTGCCATTACTCAAACTCACCATCCTGTTACCCTTGATTTTACCTGGTTCATCATTTTCAAAGATCACATTTCCTATTTTTCTTTTACTTATAGGTGAAAGCTTATCCTTTTCTCTAGTGATGTGCTTGGAACATCCACTATCTATATTCGAGGAGTCCTTTTGTTTTTAAGTTGTAAGTACTAGAACACATTTTCCACTATCTTTCTTTTTCCATGTGTTGGCCTTTCTAGCTAACAACTTTATCCTTGGATCTGCTTTGTGATTATTCAGATGGCAGTTTGCATATTTGTGGCCAAAGTTATGAAATTTATAGCATTCAAGATCAATGTTCAATAGGTCAAAGTTATGACAATTGTGATAGTTATGACTGTTTATTATTTCTTGACCTCATCAGTTACATGTCTCTAAACTTAATTTGATAATTTGCAATCTGTGGTTGTTTGTTACTTGGCTGTCTCATTCTCTGTCGTTGCAAATATTTATTCCTTGGGAGTCTTGATTGCTCGTGTCTAAATCTTAAGGAACAATTTACATCTTTGTGGCCAAAGTTAGAACAATAGAAACAATATCCATAGAAAAAATATCTGTACCTGGAAAATGGTTGTCTTCTTTGAGCACGTCGATTTCTTCCATGTTGACGATTTCCTTAAGAAGAGGGTGTATTATTTCTTTGTTATACAGATTCAGTTCTGGCACCTTTTTCTTTACTCCTCCTTGGTGGTTGATTATCTTCCTTTGTTTCTGCAGGTTTGATGTTGTCATTGGTTGTAAATTTGAAAAACTTGATGGGTTATTTGTTGCTTGGCTAACCACTAATTGATCCCTCTTCATAACCCAAACCAGTTTTCAACTTTGGATTCCTTTGCTGATTCAGAATGGTGGCTAATCCTTCCGAGGCTTTGATACTTGAAAGATTCTGATGATGCAAGGCTTGAAACTTCTCCAACTCTTTCCTAGTTTTCACTACTTCTTTTTCCAAAGCTTCACATCTTGCCTTCTTTTCTGATAACTGTTGTTTCTGAATGTCTTCGATTTTATTTGCCTCTTCTAATTCCACTTTTAGCAGGGAAAAGTCTTCATTAGGACCTTTCATGGCATTCACAAGCTCCTCAATTCTTAAGAAAAATTTATTA
>JASDQU010509521.1:29006-55907 GCA_032191745.1 Picea mariana
CAATCACAATAATGCAGGGAGGTAAGCAATAGAATATTCAACATCAATCACAAGCATGAAATATACATAGATAGATATTTCCTAAGGAAACCCATAAAGGGAAAAACCTCTTCTTCTTGATATGATAAGTGATCTTTATTTTCTATACATTATCATTCTTATGAGCAGCAACTCATTGTGAGGATACCACCTCTGTTTTGCAAGTTGCAACTTGTTGAGAGCACCAACTCTCTGGTTTCTCTAGCACCCACTATTAGGAAGCACCAACTCCCTGGTTTCTCTAGCACCCACTAGAAGGAAGCACCAACTCCCTAAGTTTTCTAGCACCAACTTCCAGTCACACAGGCACTGACCTGTATAATGTAGAACAAAAGTTCTCCCTTGCACCACCCTACCACCCTAGTTTTTCTAGCTGCAACCAGATGGAAGCTACAACTCCCTATGTTCAAGCACCCACTTGAAACTCTGAGAACAATAGTACTCCCTAGCACCTCCCTACCACCCTGAAATATAAATATTTTCTTTCTTGAATTTATCACAGTGATACAACATTTATCTATGGTTTACCAATCTCGTCATTGTTCTACTACACTGCTCTACTCTGCCTGCATCAGTGTCTCTCTCCTTGCGTCTGTTGCACTTTCTGTTCTTCTCTCAGATATGGATTTATGTTCCTTGCTTCTTCTACGTTTTATGCTCTGTGTCTTCTTTCCATTCTATGCACCATGCCTCTTCTGTGCACTTCATCTCCTGCACACAACATGCTTCTACCCGCATGAATAACTCTCCACCGCAGCCAACATCTCTTCTTTGTTCTACGTTTTTATACTATGTGTGCACATTCTGCATACTTCATGCTGCACCTCTTCACTGCGTCACAGTTCTCCCTACAGGTCGTTCACTTCATCTCATCCTCTCGACTGCATGGCTATCCAACTGAATACCTTCACTTCTCTGTTCTACATGTATTTCTCACGTCAATTCATCTACTTGATCATCATATGAACTCTTCATCTTCTCTGGTTGTTATTCAAGGTCCTTTGGCTTCTCAACCAGTTATCTTGATAATACTTTGTTCCTCTGCCAGTCACAATTCTTCGTCCTCTCTGGTAGTTACAATCAGTCGGTTTGGGATCCTTTGGCTCCTAAGCCCCTTCCTTCTCGTGATTGTTGGCTATGACCTGGGGCCAATCACTTTGGGACTTCACGTTTCGGGTCATCTGTCGTGAGTCACCCCGATTCTCCCAACTCCCGATCTCCCGAACTCTGAAGTGGAGCTTATCGACGTGATAGCTCTTCTATATATATGACCTTGGGTGATGATTTCATGTGACTACATGATTGTGGGTGGGTCGATCAGTGGTTTGAGGACAACCCTCTTTTCACCCCGCTATTCACTACAAGCCTCCATGTGTCCTTTCTCCAAAACCATGGTTTCGATTGTGGCCCACTCATGAGAAATTAATTCCCGAGCATATTCTAGCCCCGCAATGGAGCACGGACATTGATCTCATGATCTTGATGGTGCTCCTGAATGGATGGTTCAGATCTATCCTCTCAATTCTATAGACTAAATCTCTCCTTCCTTCATCAATGGCTGAGGTTTCCTTCATGATCCAGGCTCTGAGAGATTCAAATATCAAACGCTGATGTTGTTGACTAGATATCTTTCGGAATGAAAGTTATGCTAACATTTGTCCTCTTCAATCGAAGGCTCTTCCTTCTTTCCCTTTTCCACGTGTGATATTTAGTCTCAATAATCAGATGACACGTGGCCCTCCAAACCAATGCACAAGATCAATTTCTCCTTTCAGGCTTCAGAAGTTTTGATTCTCTAACTCTGCTTTCTCCTCGAGCATTTCACCTAGAGTCGACGATCCAACGACATGTGTCCCTCTCATATCAACGGTCGATATCTCCTTCGGGTCTCCAGAATTTAGATATTTCAATTCTCAACCTTCACTTGCTCATAATTCCTTTAGCCAGAGTCCACAGATTCCTGCCATGTGTCCTCCTTGAATCAACGGTCCTCGTTCACTTCGGGACTCTGACACTTCGAAAATCTCAAACCTTTCTCCTTTGCGTTTTCCCGGAGATGACAATCTATTGACTCATGTCCTCTTCAATCCAATGACTATCCTCCACTCCAGTACTTTGGCCTTCTGCAATCTCAAATATTTCTCCTTCCCGTTTTCCCAAAGAAGTTTCACACAGAGTTCACGATCCATTCACACGTATCCTGCTACACGATCAACGATTGATAATACACCTGAAGAGATCTTCAGATCAGATGAATCATATCCACATCTAGTCTTTGGCATTCGGGACTTCGGGTCTTTGGGTGAGTACTGGTGGTAAAACTCCCAAAGCAAAACTCTTGGAGTGATGTAACTCTTGTGTCACTCGATGACGTGTCACTTGGATTTGTGATTTCCACGTACCTGAAATGATGAATCAACTTGACACTTGACATTGTCTAGTTGCACCACGTGTCCTTCCTAACGTGGTTTTCCATGTGTCCTTGCTGACATGGTCTTATGACATTGTCTTCCACATGTCCTTGCTGACGTTGTCTGCCACATGTCCTTGAGGATGAGATTTGTTGACGTAATCTGCTAATGTAGATCTCCTTGATCTAATGCTCATTGTTTGATCTCTAGATCTGACGGCTGACAGAAATTTGCATTCCAATAATTTCAGATCTCAAACTTTCCTTAGTGTAACCTCATTGCATCTTTATATCTAAAGTGAATAGTATTCGTTCGATTGGGATCTTGGACCGACAACTCGATATTTTTGCGATGCATATTTGCTAGCTCATCCTATCCTTCCACTTGAAATTGATCCGACGGTTGACAGAACTTCACATCCCAATTATTTCAAATCCCAAACTTTCCTAAGTGTAAACTCATTTCATCTTTAGACCTGAACTAAACATTGTTTGTCGATCCTATTCTCAGATTGATGGCTCGATATTTCTGTGTGCTCCTCCTGTCTGGAATCTGATCTGTCGACCACTATCACTCCTCCTCTTAAGCTTATGATTTCTTTCGAATTGGAAGAATGTCTAAGTGTCAAAGGCATCGACCTTTGATTCTTTTGTGAGTCCTAATGAATTGGACCTCATCTGCACTTCTGGAAACTGCTATCTCTTCTGAGATCTCTCGTCTCTGCATAGTGTTCACTTATCCTTCTGAGCTTACACTTATTTCATAGCTTTGATCTATGCATAGTGTTTGCTTCACCTCCCGAGCTTATGCTTATTTCCAATATTTGATCTTCATATTGTTCACTTCCTCTTCCAAACTTATGCTTTCCCTGTTTTCCATCATTGCTGCTTTTCTTGCCTGTAAACATATCATCATTGTTGTTGTTCTTTCCATCAATGACAAGAGCACTCTTCCTGCAAACATGACAACATAGTATTGGAGGAGGTTCATTTCAAACTTCTCCTTTATAGAAGCTCCTTTGTATGCCTTAACCAGTGTGAAGAACACTTTTCAGTGGGAAGGAAAGAAACAAAAAGATTTCAATACTTTGAAGGATAAGATCAGTACCGCACCAATATTAGCATTGTCGAATCTTCAATAGCCTTTTGAGATCGAGGGATATGTCAACGGATACACCATGTGTGAAATGTTGATGTAATATTGTAAGCCTATCTATTACCACTCTGAAACTTTTAACCAAACTTTTGTTAACTATCCTACATATGATAAAGAGTTGTATGCACTAGTTCAAAGCGTAAAGAAATGGAAGCACTACTTGTTAGGGAAGGAAACAATCATACATACATATCACCAACCCTTATAGTATCTCCAAGAACAAACCAAGATGCAACAATATCGACACTACAGATGGAAGGGTTTTCTACAACAATTTCATTTGGTAATCAAGTACGAAAAGGGTACGAGTAACAAGGTAGTTGATATGCTTTCTAGACCTCCTATTGTTGCTTCTATTATTTTGAAGAATACTTCTTTATCTCATGATAGCTATGTGGAACAATATTCCATTGATGAAGATTTTAAAGAAGTATATGAGAAGATAACCCATGGTGCACAGGTAGAGAACTATTTTCTGTAGGGAAAACTACTCTACCATGTTGGAAAGCTATGTATTCCTACAAGTGAACGAGTCCATGTAATACAAGAAGCTCACACTTCTCTTGTGTATGGACATTTTGGGGTACGAAAAACTATGGCTCATTTGCAGAGATTTTGTTACTAGCCTCAAATCAAATCAATTGTAAATAAATATGTAAAGGGGTGTGTGATGTGTTCTACTTGTAAGCCCACTAATAGAAAACTGGGGCTATACTCACCACTTCTTGTTCCATCCCATCCATGGGAAAGTATATCCATGGATTTTTTAAGGGGTTTACCAATGTCAAAAGAGGATCATGACTATTTGTATGTGTAGTGGATAGGTTTAGAAAGATGTGTATATTGATTCCATGTAAAAAGAATATTACTGCTTAGAAGACTGCTAATCTCTTCTTTCAGTATGTTTGGGTTCACTTTGGGTTACTCACATCCATTATCTCGAATCGAGATACTTGATTCCTTGGGGATTTTTGGACAAGATTGTGGAGAATGGTGGACACCAAATTGAAGAGGAGGAATGATTTCCATTCATAGACCAATGAACAGATAGAGGTGGTAAACCAAACAGTGGTACTTGTTATTTGAGGCTATTGCAACAATCATCCTAAGTTATGGGATCAACAGATACCCTATGTAGTACAACATGCTTACAACCGAGTCTGACATTCCTCCACTCAGTGTTCTCCTTTTGAGACATGTTTTGGGTACCTACCTAAGGTTCCTTTGAAATTTATGTATGTGAGATACACTGATGCAAATGAAGAAATAATAGGTGATAGAGCCAACAAGTTCATCCAGAGGATCCCGTAAGAGCACCAGGTAGTCAGGGAACAATTGGTGAAAATTCAAGCACACTATAAAGCTCGGCATGACAAGCACAATGTTGATCACCAGTTCCAAGTTGGAGACTCGGTATGGCTTCACATCAACAAGGATACATTGAAGGATGAAGGCAAGAAACTCAAAACCATTTGTTATGGACCCTTCACTATCTTAGAAAAAAGTGGTACCAATGCTTTTCATCTAGATCTTCCACCTTATATGCAAATTTACTTAGTTGTGAATGTAGAGAACTTGAAAATTTTTTATCCTCCCATGATCATGGATTAGAATGAGGAAGTTTCAATATGTTCAGTTGATGAACTTACTCCTTATTACTTGGATGAGTTAAAGGAAGATATCATCCTGGACAGAAGGATGAGGACTTCATGCAGGGGTGACGTTGATTATCTTAGAGTAGGCTTAAAGGGAATACATCCAAGCAAGACAAAGTGGATAGATAAGGACAAAGTGAGGGGACTCTTCCCTCACTTATCTATATATTGATGAAAGCTTTTAGTGTTCCAAAGGGATCTCAGTGGGAAGGCGTGATCCAAAAAGGATCCAGAGAAGACTAAGAACAACTCATAACTCGTGGAAGAAACTCAGGATGCTAAGAATGGCCTCAATATATAGAGAAAGGGAAAAAATTCAAAGTTCTAAAAAATCAGTGAAAATTCTATTATCGTGAAGAGTGTGTTGCAATATATATAATGATGAAAATGGGTCGTCAAATGAAGTTATGGATCGAAAGATATTTGTGGTGAAAGTTTGGTCAACCTAGACCAGTCAGCAGGGGGATGAGTCAACATTCATACTACTGACGTCAACACTAGTACGAATGATGTCAGCATTCATAAAACACATGTGGCAGGAAAAGGAGGTGACATGTGTCATGATGATGTCATCATGGTGACATGGAAACACAGGAGGCTGCCACATGTCACCCATGTTTAGCACTTCTGGATTGATCTTTGGATCAGTAGGATTTTTCCATGTGGCAGTCTGTACAGTTGATACAATGACATGGAATCGACATTGCATGGTGACGTGGAATGGTGAGCTAGCAGTGATGTGGTGTCTTGATGATGACATGGCGCTAACATGGCAGGTTGATGATGAAGTGGATGACGTGGTTGAATAGGAGGCTGCTAGGTGGCCTAGTCATGGGTTGCCATGTGCTAATGGGAAAATGCCCAATGACAACCCGTATCTAAAAATTTGAAAAAAAATAAATGATTTGGCGGGTCCACCAAATCTAGCAGACCACACCAAATATGGATGCAAGCTATCGATAGAACAATGGTTAGAAACTTCACCAAATATAGCAGAGAAACTTTGGTTTTATATATATATATATATATATATATATATATATATATATATATATATATGGTTACAACAATAAAGCCAAAAGGGGGAGGCCCGCGGATTTGACCCCGGGACCTCCTCCCTCCATAACGCCTTAATACTCATGCCATAACCAATGGGCCAACAACCCTTTATTGTAATTAATGCCATTGTTATTACATAAGAGATGCATCTACCCTAGCCCAGGAGGGAGGGTGCACATGCGTACAGTAAAACACATTTTTTGAGATAGGGAGTCAACATTTATTGTAGGTTGCAGGGCAGGAAAACCAAGATGAAATTCGTCCTGGGCATGGGAGTGCTAGAGTCGGTTCGAGGTGTGGAGACAGTCATTTTTAGGCAATTCAACACCATGAATTTAGTGGTGTTGTCTTCTTTCTAATTTGAGCAATATTTCTGCAGCTTGATTTCACAATGAGGTATACTTATGTATTTTGCCAAATTCTTTTGCTGAGTTAATGAAAAATCCTACCCATTTGAGATCAGGACCTATAGACATATTCCACCAGGGATGAACTCCGTTATCAAGTTTTTTTGTTTAGATTTGATTCTTATGTCCCTTCATCATTGAGATTTTCCTTCTTTAATGGTGCACTTTAATTTATGCTCATTTAATGCAATTCTTTATAAGTCACTCGATGAAAAGATCTTGGATCATTAGCAAGCCACGTCACGCTGAGATTACTAACTTCAGGGATATCTAAGATTTTGTTATCAGCTAATTTCCAAAGGCAGGAATCATAGACTAATGTTAATTGTTGATCTAATTCGGGAGAATTCTTGACCGTTGATCAAACATAGTGGAAGAATAGAGTAAGCATGAGATGTTAACCGACAAAAAGTTGTCATCATCATTTTATGACTTATTCAGTAGGTAAAACTCCGAAGGGATTGAACTACTTCATAGTTCAAGATACCCAGAGTCACGAAGTCATGAATCACCGAAATCCTGAAGTGAAGGAGGACCGTCCATATCAACTGAAGATTAAGACAGATTCATCGATCATCTAAAAGACAAAATTAGTCAAATTTAAACAAGAAATGGGGTCATATAGATTGGAGCATATGTTATAAGGTTAGATTAGTGATGAATGTTTAGAAGCGCAGATTAAGTTGCGTAGACATTAGCAAGAAGGATACAACATGTTTTTTAATTGGGACCATTCGATGAGACCAGACAAAAGATCAACAGTGGAACATAAATTCTCCACTTCGGGGATAGTTGGAATTAAGCAGGAGGCATAAATATTTTGGAGTGTTGAATCTTTGAAATCATAGAACCAATTAAATTTGTCCATCTCAATGACTAATTAAGTCAGAAATGTCAATCGTCAAGACTTGAAAATGTTGTGGAGCCAACAAAGTTGCACAATGATTAAACCAGACCATCGATATGAGAACTTGTGAAGTAATGTTAGCCATTAGATTAGCTAGCATGACATGTAACCACTTCAGAAGGTAACACTCCATAAGATATCTCTTCAGGAATAACAAGAGTTTGGTAAATGATAAAAGATCGAAAGGGTCGAAGCCCATATGACAAGGTTATGTTGTTGGTCGTGTGAGTGATCAAGGTATTAAAGGCACAACACTAGCACTTAGGGAAATGCTTAGTTGGTAAGCTCATGGTTTTGATCTCATGGTCACACAAATTTTGGATTGAACGCAGTGCCTATTGATGAAGATTCTATTTCACAACGATTCAAGGTTTGTAAACAAATGAACCGATACACAGTCATGATTAAAGAAGAGTTAAATCATGATCATTATGAATAAAGAATAAAAGGGGAAAATGGTATTATTTAAAGTTTAATATTATCATTTAAATTAAAGGGTACAATGGTTCATTGTCAAAAGATGCAATGGTTCAAATTCACACCAATTGGAACACTATATAAACAGGAAATAATGGTGAGAAGAAAGTTTCTTAGTGGATTATATATATCTATATATAGATATATAATGGATTGAATGGAAGTTCATTCTATCAGGTTGGTGCCTGTTTACAAGTTGAGTCTTGTTATGAGGGTTGGATTCCTCATTTCTAAGTTGGATATGAGAACTATACGTTGGGTCTTTTATCAGAGAGTTGGATCTCTCATATTCAGTTGAAGATATTAAAGGATTGATTTTATTTGTATTCATTTAAGTTAAATAAATAAAAGAAAGACATTTTATCTACTTCATATAGTTTGTGTTATACATGTTTATGAATAATTAATTGAACTGCATATATTATATTCAGTTAATTCAGTTAATGAATGAAAGTGTGAAAAACAGTCAAAAGTTCCAGACACTGATTCACCCCCAACCCCTCTCAGGTTTAGTGTGTGTTTCAACAATTGGTATCAGAGTGGATACCTTCAACACAATTTTAACATTGGAAGGTAGATTGTGAAGAAATGGGTGGAAAAATGGCTCTCTCCACAAATGAAGCCCCCTTATTTGATGGGACATATTATTCTTCATGGAGGGAAAAAAATGAAATGGTATCTAAAGTCAAGAGGATCTGGTGTTTTGAATTCAATGGTATATAAGCCTTTCTACTCAACTACCTCAAAGAACAAATCCAAAAGTGCAAAAGAAGAAAAGAAAAATAATTCAATAGCATTAAAGGAAATATATAAGGGACTGTCAGACCAAGTCAAAGAAAATATGGGACACTATACCTCTGTTAAAGTGCTATGGATCCAACTAGATAATTTATATCAAAATAAAGAAAAAAACAAAGAAATGAAGAATTTCAACCAGTCTATAGAACAAAACAAAGAAACAAAGAAATCCAATTATATTAAAGAACAAAACTCGAAAATGGAGAAATCAAGTCAGATTTAAGAACAAAGTAGAGATAAAGATAATTATGATCAGAATAAAGAACAAAAAATAGAAGAGGACAATTACATCAAATAATTGATGCAAACCCCAGTCATCAACATATAAGTCTAATACATCAAGGAATTTATGAATACCTCAGTATTCACTAAAGAAAAACTTTTTTATTTTAAGATTGATGTTATAAATACATTTGAAGTGATTAGTATGGAACCAACAAATGGCCTAAATATTGAAGTTACTAAGGATGTTCTTGACCATATTGAATACATAGTTATGTGCACTTTTGAAGAGTTGGAGAAAATTCAAAAGAAATATATGTTCCTACTACAATAGTTAGATCAATCTAACCATGAAGAGAATGAACAAAATATTCAACTAGAATACAAAGAAGAAGAAATCAAAATATTGAAGATCGAAGTTGCTAATCTAACAGAAGAAATGGAAGAATTGAAGACACAAGACAATAAAATCAAAGAAGTACTAGAAGAGACAAGATAAATGGTCATCTTTCTAAGAACTCAAATTGAAGAATCTAAGAAATATGAAAAAGAATATAAGATCAAATTAACTAAAGAGGAAAAATCATGCCATTGGTTGGAATTGGAAGCCATCAACCTCAAAAGGATTCAGCTAGAAAACAAGCAAGAAATCAAAAGATTGAAGAATGAAGTTGTTGATCTAACAAAATATATAAAAGAGCTAAAAACATATGAAAAAACTAATAAATGCATAGAAGTCTTGGATGATACAAAAGAAATGTTCATCAACCTAAGGACTCAACTTGAAGCAGCTAAGGAAAAAAAAGAAGCCTTGAAGATTCAGTTGTCTAAAAAGGAAGAAACATGTCACATGTTGAAAATGGAAGTTATCAACCTTAAAAAGAAGAATGAAAAGACAAATGCAGCTGTCAAATTCCAGAATAGCTCATCTATCCTAGATAGGACCTGGAACAGTCAAAGACCAACTGATGACAAAACCGATCTTGGATACAATAAAGAAGAAGGTGGAAAATGGATCACCAACCAAAAACATGATGAATGATCATACTCAAAAGAAAAAGGTACATTCAAAAACCTAAAACAAAACATGAACTTTGTCAAGGATGGAAGCTATACAAGTAAAAAACAAGAAACATATCAAAATACATACTTCTCATGTCACAACTGACTCAATTATGGAAACACCTTCAATGGTTATTACTTTTCTTGTAATAACTTTGGTCAAAAAACATTGGAATGCAATAGCCCCCGAAAAGAAAAATTCAGGAAGGTCCAATAAATTAATGAGATGTTGGAGATGTAATTATGTTTTCCACACAACAAAATTTTGTCATACAATGATATGTTACAACTGCGATAGGTTTGGTCACAAATCCCAAAACTGCAGAAAATCAAGAAGTCAATCCATGAGAAATAATTCATACAAGTTAGGAAGAAAATCTAATGAATGCTGGAAGAAAATAAAAAATGAAAAATCTAAAAGAACAAATCTAGAAAAGAAATATCCTACAAGCAAAATATCTCATGAAAAGGTATGGAGCAGAAAATATGAAATACAAAGCAAGAGAGATGATTTGGCACCTAAAAATGAAGAAATTGATAACAAGAAAATGATGGGTGAAGTTCCTAATAAGGAAAGTGAAATTCATATATTTGAATATGAAATGGGTCAAAATCAAGAAAGGAGAGTTCCTAAAGAATAATACGATACAATAGCAGATCTTGAGGATATCATGCTGACCAAAAGTACATTAACCAGTGAAAGAAAAATGCAAACAAAAAATCCCAAAGAAGAAAATGAAGAAGCTTCACTTACACAAAACAATGATGATAATAATCAATATTCAATAGCATATAAACAAAAAAAATTGAGCAATGAAAATCTTGGAAGTTTCCCAATGTTAGTTTCATGAACTACTAAATTTTCCCTCAATGAAAAATATGAATAAAAGGAAGGAGGAAGGATTTTATAGCATGAATTGGTGTAAGTACTACAAAATACTACTAAAGTATGGTATGAACTAAACCTAATAAGGAATTTCCAAAAGAATGAAAAACTTATGAAGATGACTTAACAAACAACATATGAAAGGACCAATTCAATGTTATTTCTAAGGGACAAAAGATGAAGTTGATTTCTGCAGAGTCGAAGGACTCTGAATAAGATATTAAATTAGTTGAAGAATGGAAATTAAATTAATTGGTATCGATAAAGGGTGTTCTTGTGAAAGATCAGAATATCAATAAGAATAGAGAAACAAATCAAGAAGATTATTAATATTCACACCCTTGTCCTTTAGGACAAAGGAGAATATAGTAAAACCCTATGAAACAGTAAAAACGCAGGGGGAGTATTTAATTTGGTCATCAAATGAGGAAGTCATTGGATTAGTTTTAAAACACTTGATCACTAAAAAATATTGGTATCAATAAGACTACCTATACGAACACAAAATCCCAAGAGATTGAGATAACAGTCGATACATTCACAGGGGGAGAAAAACAATAAAAGTCAAGGTCGATGTGGCACATAAGGACTTTGAAAGTCATGAATCAGGGTGACATGTGGCACATAGAATTAGGGTCCACGTCATATGAGTGAAGTGAGAAAGATACACCACTCTGGGATTACTAACTTTGGGGATATCCAAGATTATGTTATCAACTAATCGCCGAAGAATGAAATCATGAATTAATGTTAATCGTTGATATAATTTGGGAACATTCTCGACTATTGATCAAAGATAGTGGAAAAATAGAGTAAGAATGAGGTGTTAATCAACAACAATCAATCACCTTCGTTTTATGACTTCTTCGGTAGGTAAACCTCCAGAGGGATTGAACTACGTCAGAGTTTGAGTAACTCGTATCCATGAATCACCAAAATCTCGTAGTGAACGAGGACCATCCATCTCAATTGAAGATTAAGACAGAGTCATCGATCATCTAAAATACAAAATTAGTCAAATTTCAACGAGAAATGGGGTCGTATATATCTGACCATCCGTAATTATAAGGTTAGATTTGAGATGAAGGTTTATAAGTGCAGATTAAGTTATGTAGACATTAACAAGAATGAGACAACACATTTTTTTATCGGGACCATTGGATGAGACTAGAGAAAATATCGATGGTGGAATGAAACTTTGCCACTCAGGGATAGTTGGAATTAAGTAGGAGGCATAAATATACCAGAGTCCCAAATATTCGAAATCCCAGAACAAATGAAATTTTTCCATCTCAATGACTAATTAAGTTGGAACCGTCGATTCTCAAGACTTGAAAATGATCTGAACCCAACAAAGTTGCATAAGTATTAAACTAAACCGTTGATTTGGGAACTTATGAAGTAATGCTATCCATTATATTATCCAGCATGATATGTAACCACTCTAGAAGGTAACACTTCGTAACATGTCTCTTCAGAAATAACAAGAGTTTGGTAAAGGATAAAATATGTTAAGGGTCGAAGCCTAGAGGACATGGTTATGTTTTTGGTGATGTGAGTGCTCAAGGTATCAAAGGCACAATACTAGAACTTACGACAATGCTTAGTTGGTAAGCTCGTGCTTTCAAGCTCACATTCACACAAATTTTAGATTGAAGGAAGCACTTATTGATTAAGATTCGATTTCAGAACAATTCAAGATTTGTAAACAAATGAACTGATACATAGTAATGATTAAAGAAGAGTTAAATCATGAGCATTATGAATAAAGAATAAAAAGGAAAAATGATATTATTTAAAGTTTAATATTATCATATTAAATGAAAGGGTACAATGGTTCATTGTTAAAAGATGTAATGGTTCAAATTCACACTAGTTGGAAGACTATATAAACAAGAAGGACTGGTGAGAAGAAAGTGCCTTGGTGGATTATATATATATATATATATATATATATATATATATATATATATATATAATGGATTGAATGGAATTTCATTCTATCAGGTTGGTGCATGTTTACAAGATGAGTCTTTTTATGAGGGTTGGATCCCTCATTTATCAGTTGGATATGAGAACTACAAGTTGGGCCTTGTATAAGAGAGTTGGATCTCTCATATTCAATTGAAGTTGAAGATATCAAAGGATTGATTTTATTTGTATTAATTCAAGTTAAATAAGTAAAAGAAAGATATGTTATCTACTTCATACAGTTTTTTTATACATGTTTATGAATAATTAATTGAACTGCATATATATTATTTATTCAATTGAGTTAATCAATGAAAGTGTGAAAAAAAGTCAAAAGTTCCAGAAACGGATTCACCGACCCTCTTAGTTTCATTGTGTGTTTCAATACCATATGCAACCATAAACCAAAACATGACTCAAATATATGCCTTAAGCATGTGCCATACCATCCATGAAACAAGTCTAATGAACTATCACATCAGCCATGTATCAAACTCTCATTGTTATGTATCCTCATCTTGTACCAATATATTTAACAATACAACTCAACCAAACTTCCTCAAACATATACCATATGACATGATTCACAAATGTACCACAACATATACCATAAACCATGTACTAAACAAGTACCAAAACTCTCAATATGTGCATCAAGCATAAACCATAATCTCCAAAATATCACCAAGCCATGCCACCAATATGAGCCATAACATTACCAAGATATAACCCTCAAAACTTACACAATGACATACCTCATAACATGTGACAAAATTATTTCATAATCATACCTTGCTACAACATGGAGAAAGCATCCCCTTTACTTTACCTCATCCTTGCTACCTCATATTCTCCAAAAGATCAAGTGTTCACTAGATTGTTATTCAATGAACTTATGTGTGAGAATAAGAGACTCTTGATGTGAATTTATGCTCTTCCATTTAACTTCTTTTCAACCACTTTACCCTTAACTAATTTCTTGTTGTGATCACTTTACCCTGAATCAATTTCTTGTCGTAACCACTTTCCCCAATTAATTTCTTGTTACAAACCCTTTTTCCTAATTTTATGGTAATAATTATTTTACCCTTTTTCCTAATTTTAGGGTCATAACTATTTTACCTTTTTTTCTAATTTTAGGGTTACCCTTTTTCCTAATTTTAGGTTCATAACTATTTTACCCTTTTTCCTCATTTTAGGATCATAACTGTTTTACCCTTTCCTCATTTTAGGGTCATAATTGTTTTAGCCTTTTTCTCAATTTTAGGGTCAACTTGTACTTTCTTGTTGCAACTACTTTGACCATAATTAGTAAACTCATAATTTATTTGTTACAACCAATTTACACATAATTAACTTCTTGTTTCAACCAATTTGACTAGAAAACTTCTTGAAGAATTTCTAGAGGCTTCTAGAGTAATTGACTTCTAATTGACCTTCTACAAGATTCCAGATTATTCTTTCAGAGGGTCCTCCAATCTTTACAAAGCCATATATCCTCAACTGTAAGGAGACATGTGATGTACCACCTGTTAGCACTGAGATTCACCCTCGGATTGCAAGAGGATAAGACCAGAACCCATCAAATAGGTTTGTAAATGTATATTTATGATAGAAAGAAAGTCAAATGGACAAAACACAGCATAGCAATGCTCCAACATAGAAAATCTAGGCTAGTATGCATAAGCAAATGGGGTTTTGGTTAACTTCAATGAGTGGCTTAAATATAAATGTGAATAGATGGAAGACTTGGTGAGGAAGATTAATAGGTGTGCTATAAGAATCAGGCCTTCTAGTAGCTATATGAAGGAAAAACTCAGTCACAAGAACCTCTTGAACTAAACTTTAAAACATTGAAAATATTTACAGCAACATCATAATCAAACATCCATTATAACAAAGTTATAACATCTCATAAGGATAATACAATAATGAGCAATCAAATTAAGAAGAAACAAGGTAATGAAAAGAGGTTGACTTCTATTAATCAAAATATCTAAGGTATCATACATAAAACTAGAATATGACTTTGTTTTATCAAAATGTTACAATAGGGAGCTCCACTCAACCATTCGAACCTCAAAATAAAATTCTTCTGTTGTATTTATAGTTTAAACAATAAGAAACAACTTGGAGTGCAAGATGGCGTCTCTAACCTAGGATTCTCCACAAAAAAATGCTAATCTAACATATGTACAAGTGGAACTAACATACTGCTAGAAACATGGAGCATGTTGGCAACTCTAACAAGATAATCATGACATAATTTGTTGTTGCTTGGGTGCATCTCCACCAGTGCCACGTGTCCTCCAAGCCTTTGTGCTGAGTTCCATATTCCACATGGTGACCATTGATTCCCTCTAAATCCATCAAAGCTAAGAAGAGATGGTGAATTCAAAATTGTTGATTGTATCAACCAGTACGTAGCAAGTTTTCATAGCACAACTAGTAGCATATTTCGTAGCGCCCACCTATGTAAAAAATTTCTGTAGCATATTCCGTAGCACATTCGGTAGTGGATTTTGTAGTGTCCACCTATTAAAACTGTTCTGCAACAACTTTTCGTAGCAAACTTCCAGTTTGTGTCTGACTAGGTGATTCTGTAGCGCTTTCCATAGTGAATCTACAATCCAGTCTGTGCAGATGATTCCATAGCGCTATACATTGTGAAATGTTCTGTGATTTTCTGTGTCATGCAATTGAGCCTCAAAAACCCAAAACATCTTAGCATAAGGAGTATAAGCCTATATATTCCTCCAGTAGGTATAATTATGACACTTCCCTCAACAAAGTTGATCATCATAAAAAATGGGGTTTTCCATCCTCTCCACTTCATCTTTTTAATCTAACACTTCTCCTTGTTGCAACAACACTTCCCCTTGTTGCAACAACACTTCTCCTTGTTGCAACTCGGGCTAATACATTGATATTTCTCTAGAATAGATCATCCTTGAAAGGCTACAACTCCTCTTTAAGTTTTTGGTTCTGGTATTGCAAGTCTCTTTTCTTCATGTACAAGTTTCTAAGCTATCTATGCAGGGGGAAAAATCTTCTTGTTGTGAAATGAGCTATCTCAAGACTTTCCTTATGCATATCCATGAGCTCACTCATCTTTCTCCTCCCATCCAATCCTTCTCCCTTTAGGTGGTAAATTTACTTTCTTGCATCTCTGAGTTGTCTAATCAATCTCTTGAAGGTGGGGTTATCAGGGGGAGTGGTAATTTTTATGAATTCAACAGGCTTCTCAATAGTTTCACCTTTACCCTCATCTTTCATTTGAATAGGAGCTTGTGTTATATCTTTTTCTTCAACATATTCCTTATGGGATGATGATCTGGTGAAGGGCCTCCTAGATCTAGTCTCTGTTGTTGCAGTAGGTGAAGTGAAGTGTAACTTTCTCCCCTTTTTGGCTATAGTTTTGGCTGAGGGAACTTCCTCTAGTTCAGGTGAAAGCTGAGGTGAAATTTCCCTTTGTGGGAATTGATGGGATTCCCTTTCTTCTTCTTCAACTTCTTTAGGAACTTCTTTGTCTTGGGCAATGTATTTTCCATTTCTATTTTTTCTTGTTTTTGTTTGGGAAACACTACTAGATAGAAAAGGGCTCTGCACCATGGATTGAGGAGTAGGGGATACATCTAGCTACAGATTAGCAAAGGCAATGAATTTTTCCCAAGTGAGGTTTATTTTCTTCAATTATTCCATTACAATCATCGTGATCAACCCTAAGTGGAAAACATTGGGGTCCACAATGTTGGACTTGGCTTGGACTCTATCAACCATTTTTCTGATACTCCTAAACATATAGAAAGGGATGTGCATTAAATCCTTGCATGTGAAGTTTAGAAAAAGCCTAATGTGATACTGGTATATTATATTGAATCCACCCTCACGTGTAAAATACCTCTGGATGACTTTAAACGTTTTATCAAAACCATCAACCAAGTGGATCGTAGTCACTCTGTTAGAAAAATTATCTTTCTGATGTTATGGTTTGAGGAAATATTTAGAAAAGGATGCATTAAGAGTCATAGATTTGAACCACCTTTCACCAGTGTTGGGTATCTCAATGGATGATTCAATGGTAGCCTCATATAATTCCAACTCAAGGGTTCCTACCTTGGTCTTAATGCCATCAAAGTTTAAATAAAATTCCCTCGCTACCTTAGGGTGTCCCCTCTGCATATTCTGACAAAAAGTTAAGCGATCAACCCTTTGGAAGACCTCCCTGATCAGAGGTTTAGCAACAAACAAGTGCATATCAGAAGGCTTAGTCCTGACTACATTCCCACCCTTGTGATATTTCTTCTTTTGGGGTGTATCCATTGATAGAAATAGGAGACCAAACACTACAATGTTGTGAGAGGTATAGGAAAACAAACAAGGACAAAAGTCTTAAGGTTTTTTGAAAGGTGGTTCTTATTTGGGATTTCAGGGTTTTCCTCTAATTGACTTCTTAACTAATAAGAGAACAGTTTCATGGCTTAGAAAAGGAAGAGAATGTCTTCATAGAAATGATATGCAAGGAGGCCACACTATCGAGTTTTAGGCTAACATAAAACTACTATGCAGGGTCATCATCATTTTAAAACCAAAGGCTCCTAAACTCTTCATTGTGAATAGACTTTAAAATGAAAATATAAAATGACACCATGAAGGAAAATAGTTGATGCTGGAAAAAAGTAAGCAGATATGATGACATTGGGTTGACACACAATTTGCAGTGTTTCAGCAGGGGATCTGTAGCGCAATTGAGTAGCGGTTTTTGTAGTGTAGTGTAGACAACAAAGGCCAAGAAAGGAATAGGAAAAATAGCTTTGCTATAAAATTTAATTTAATTTTAGTGGAGGAGGATACAAATATTCATATGGCTAAGAAAACTATGAAAATAGAGAAAATGGGGTTGGTAGGTGGAGGAAACCACAATTTGCAGCACCAGGTGCTACGAAAAGTTAAACAGAACCTTAGTTGTTCTTCAACAGAGCTCGGATGGCTCAAAGAGTACCTAGACACTGTATCTTGACTATTGATGATATTCAGAAGAAATGAATTTGCTCACAACCATCCTAGTCTTTAATTCACCTTGGTTAGCTAGTCTGTAGCATAATCCACAACGTTTTCTAGACTAGGAGTTTCTGCAGTGCCGAGCTAGGAGCAAGATTTCAACCTTTGGTAAAAAGTTAGAATTATTTAATGACCAAATCATGATTATTCCTTTTGAAAACAAGGATGCTAAAAAACATGAAATGGCATGACATGAGCTTCACAATTTCAAATGATGATAAAGAGGGAGGGTGTACAAAATATGCGCTATGAAAACTACTAGTGAGTTGGGAGAGTACTTGAAAAGATTTGATTTGACTCCCTAATGGGCAAAGGGACAGATTGGATAGGTTCAAGTGTATGAATGGAGGTAGTGACATGTCAGGCTTGTGGTGTCATGGGGATGGTAGTGATAACTATCAAATCATGTGATGAACCAAGGGTATAAACCATAGATGTGGGTAAAAAATGTGAGCCAAGCTCCATCCTTCCATTTATTTGAGTTAACCTAAGAAAAACATAAGGAGAAAATAAAAAAACAAACCTAAAAAGGATAAAATATAAAAAATTAAAACCTAAGGGGAAACTTGACCCATGACATCTTCATATGATAACATTGGCTCCAAAGGGGATGGCATGCTCCCTGTGAGCTACCAAGAACAAGCAACTTCAGTTTCTTATCCTAGGTCTATGGGGTCATTTATTCAAACCAAAATAAAAAGAAAAAGTCAAATTTACAATGAATGGAAATCCACTCATGGCTTAAGAAAAATACTTCTTCAGAAAGTTCCCATTGACAGGGCCACCAAAAACTTCAGGATCCTCCAAGTTCTGCAATTTATAAGTATTATTTGAAAAAACCTCAAAAATCTTGAAAGTACATATCCATAAGGCTTCAAATTTACCATGTTTGCCTTTGTCTTGCTTGGGTTCATCCCACTTGAGCTCTAGATCTCCCAAATGGAAATATTCCTTACTTACCTTCTTGTCAAAGGCTTGCTTGATCTTTTGTTGATGGTCTTGTTCTTTGTCAAGGAGTTTCTCCCTAGTCTGTTTTAGTTATACCAGTTGTTGTATCCTCCTGACCATATGATCAGGTTCTCCTTGATGGTCCTGGAGGAACTTTGCCACATGCACAAAAATATGAGTAGGAAAGATAGCTTCAATCCCATATACAATATGAAAAAGGGAAATACCAAGTGACCTCTTTGTTGTAACTCTATCAACCCTTAATGCAATTTTCATCTTTGAGTCCCATGCTTTCTTATTGTCTTTTAACAACTTCTTGATGATATTTATGAGGCTCTTGTTAGAAGACTCTGCCAAACCTTTTCCTTGGGGGTAATAAGGAGTATAATGGACTAATGTAATCCAATATTGTTCACAAAACTTGATCAATGGTTAAGATTTGAAAGAGGAAACATTTTCAGTAACAATTTTTCTTGGACAACCAAATCTTGACATGATATCCTCAAGAAAACTAATGATTACCATGTGGGAGGCACTCCTTCTAGTAATGACTTCTATCCATTTGGTGAAATAATCAGTTGTATTCAAAATACACCTATGTTTACCACTTTAGGATGGATGAATTTCCCCAATGAATTCAAGTCCCCACTGTTGAAAAGGTCCAGAAACCACCACATGATTCAAAGGAAAATATTTGAGTTGTTTCTTTCTAGAAAATTTTTGGCATTTGAAACAAGCTCTAATCTTTGCACAAACATCAGAAGAAATACTAGGCCAAAAATACCTAGCTCTAAGGATGTTATATTTTGTGGTTCTCCAAAAGTGATGCCCCCCACACAAGCTGTCATGAAAATCAACCATGGCCTTTTGAGCCTCCTGTGGATCTAAACGTCTCAAAATAACCCCTAAAGGATCTTTTCAATACAATGTGTGATCAATGAGACAATATATGATTGCTTTAAGCTTCAAATCTCTTACCTTGTTCTTCTCCAAACCATCAGGAGGATACAACTTTTGTTGAAAATATATAATGTCTTTATACCAAGTGCATTCTACCAAGTTGGGGGCGATATGAGAGATTTTGTAAGAAAAATTAGCTTGCTGATTTTCTGAGTTTATGTTCATGAAATTAACCCCTAGTGCTTTTCAATTTGATTCATCCAGGAACCTAGCTAAACCTTGACCTTTCACTATTTTATTGGAATTCATTTCAAGGTCAAATTATAGAATCTTGTCAATCCATTTTCTCCTCTTCCCATCTATGTCAGGATGGATAAGTATCTCTTTCACAGAGGCATGCATAATGTATACTCTGAAATCCTTGAGGGATTTAGCCAAAGGATAAGCCTTCTTTTCCATGATATCTTACCTCATCTCTGCATCCCTCAATGCTCTACTAAAAAAGGAGATAGGATGCTCTAACCCCTCTGTATTTTTCTGAATCAAAACGAGAGCCAATGTGTCAAATGAGGAAAAGGAAAATATCAAACATTCCTTGGAATAATCAGGGCTAATGAGCACAGGTGATTTAGTTAAGGCCTATTTGATTTGGTCAAAAGAATCCCAATCCTCATCAATCCATTTCACCTCATTTCTTTTCCTAAGCATAGATGTGATGTACTTAACCAATTCAACAAAGTTAGAGACGAATCTTCTCAGAAAATTGATTTTACCCAAGAAAGAATGAACCTATTTCTTGGATCTAGGAAAAGATAAAGTTTGGATATCCTCTAATCTACCTGGATCAATTCTTACCCCTTATGATGATACAATATGTCCCAATAACTTGAGTTCCTTCATATCAAACAAAGACTTCTTAGGATGAAGAGAGAGACCAAACTTTCTGCACTTCAGGAAGACCCTTTTCAAATGATGATAATGTTCCTTATTAGAATTTGAGAACATTGTAATTTCATCTAGATAGATGACCACAAATTTTTCCTTCTCCCCAATAAAGGCAATATCCATTTCTTGCTGAAAAATTTCTCCTACATTCATTAATCCAAAGATAATTTTAGCATACATGAATGTTTCCCTATGAGTAGTGAAGGTTTTCTTCTCTCTATCTTTAGGTAATACAGAGATCTGATTTTATCCCGAGAATCCATCAATCCTAGACATCCTAGATGAGCTAGTCACCCTCCATAAAATGTGCTCCATAGTTGTCAAGGGGTAATTATCTTTCCTGGAGTTTCTATTCAAATTCCTGAAATAAACACACAGTCTAATTTCCCCATTCTTTTTCCTCACAGGGACCAAGTTAGCCACCCACTCAGAGTACCTCAAAGGAATGATGATCTTGGAGCCCAACAACTTCTTCACTTATTTTTCCATAATAGGAATCAACGTGGCATTTATATGTCTTTGTTTCTTCCTAAAAGACTTGGTCTCCTCTCTCAAAGGGATCTTATGTTCAATGATGTTTGTGTCATGTGTTTGCAAATATTCATATTTCCAGGAAAACACATCAGCAAACGCCTTTAAAATATTAACATACTCATCCCTTTGTTACTTTGACAAACTGATAGACAATTTCACATACTTTGGATCCTCCTCTCTACCTAAATTGCATTCAGTCACATCAACATTTTCAGTTGAACCTTTAACCTTCACAACAACATCATTTCTGTCAAAGAATCTCTCTAAAGGGACTAGTCCTTTTGGAATATGGTTACTGGGAAATTGAACAATATGATGGTCAACAATTTTATTCATAAAAATATCAACATGAGGGAATTTGACATTATCATGATCTTGATCAATATGAAAGGCAGAAAACTCCTCCACAGTTTCAAGAAATATTTTGACCTCAAGATCATCCTCAAAGACCTTCCAATGTTTGACATTGTTAGGTATAGAGGGTCTATACTTCACTTCCACATCATATTTGAGCTTAGGGGCAAAGGAAATCTAAAATTACTTGCATAAACAACCAAACAATATACCATAGTATTTTCCTCCCTTGGGACAAAAGAGATATTAAAAGATGAGCATAAATTATCAACAAGATCCCAAATTTCATTTATGTAAGTCCTTAACCTGGGGTGTTTAGCTTGATAATGATTTTTGATTTGATGTAAAATTAATTCAACATCTCCAAACAATGCTATCTCTTAAATCTTCATGCCTTTAGCAGCCCTCAAACCCAAAACAAGAGCCTCATACTCTGCCACATTGTTTGTAGTTTCAAATTAAATCTTGTAAGGCAAAGATATGATCTCTTGGGTAGGGGAAATAAATACCATCCACCTTCCTTAGAAGAGGATCCATCAAAAAACATCTTCCAAACAGAGGTATTATGAGGGGGAATTTCACAAGAGTTAACGGGTTGTTTTATGATTTCAATAGGTGATTGAGAAGCATCAGTGAGCTAAAAAATACTGGATCCTAAATCAATATCAACTGCAAAAATAGGGTGGTTGGTGGGATTGTATTCATCATTGATGATGTAAGCTATTTTTTCTTCCCAATAAATCCTTTTGTGCTCTCCTCCAAATATAGGAATGGTAGAATATGAAAGGTCCATGTGCAAAATTCCCTCTAGTATTTTGATCCAAGATCTTGACAAGAGCATCCCAAACTTAGGGGGGACATCAGCCACAACAATATCCATGACAACACTTTTCATGGGAAATTGGAACAGGGTAACAACCAGGTCTTTGATTACCCTAAGACACTTCACTTTCCTAGAATCAAATGAGTATAGGTCATGATAAAGTTTTGTAATTTCCATCCCAAGCGCATCCACGACAATTTTAGGCATGGTGTTATGAGATGCACCTAAGTCCATCAAGCAATTGTGAAACACTTTATCATGAATATTTAATGATGTGTAGAAAGGAGGGGAAGAGTCATGCCTATCCTCTACCAAAGGCCCCAATATGACTGCTGGTTTTTCATCTTTAAGGTTCACTGAGTCTGTGGAATTAGAGGAAGATTTAGGCTGCAACATCTTGGAAAGATATTTTTTAAACTCCTCATTCTTAACCATCTCTAAAAAGGGCATTGGGATTTTGATCTTTTGAATATCACTTTCAAAGCTAAAAGAGGAGGGATATTTCAGAATCTCCTTAATTTTCGGAAAGGGGTTCTTAACAACTGCTTGAGGGTTTTTTGCCTCTTTTTCTTTGCTGCTAGATGCCACAGCCTTAGAAAAATTTTCTATTTTGGTGGGTTGATCAAAAGTGTTAGCTTTTTCTTCTTTCTTTTTTGACCTTAGGTTATATTTATTTGGATTATCATTGGTTTTTTCCCCTTTACTTAATTCATTCAATTGGTTGTCCATGAGAGACTCCTCATATGCATATTGGGTTAAATGAGGGTATGGAGAAGTATCACCAAGACAATGGATTTCTAGATCAGTTTCTTCATCCTCTCCTTCTTCATCAACGACTAGGTTATTTTGGAGAGGGGCTTGGAATTGTTGATCATCCCTATCCCTATTTATTTAATCTCTTTGAAGGACCCAAGGGGCATTATTTGGTCTTCTGAAATTTCCTCTATTATTAGCATTATGTGGGTTCCTATAGTTCTAATTTACTTCAAGTTTCAACTTTTCCATTTCAATAAAAAGTGATTTTACCAATTTTGTTAGTTCATCAACTTGAGGGTGGACAACAAGGGAATCAAAGGTTGAAGCTTCAGCCCTACTTTTTGTTCTGTCTCTATAATATTTTCCCCTATGCTTGTCAACTTCCAATATGTTAGATTCTACCTCCAAGGATGCATCTTGCATATGAGCTAGAGAGGTAGATATTCTTTCTCTCAATAGGAGGCAAAACTCAGGGCCAAAAGCAATGGCATAGGTAATCTTGGTAGAAGTTTATGTAGGCTTTATTTCAGTGGGAATTTTGTTGTACATTTTATTAAATCTTTTTGAGAAGTTTGAAACAGATTCCCCTTATTTCCTCTTAAGTGACCCAAATTATGTAATCTAATATAGGAAATCCTTTTTATCCCCCCAATTCCTCAGAATAGCATCATCCAAATCTTTAATTCCAGCAATAGATCTAGGAGTCAAACCTATAAACCATTCCCTAGACTCACCATCAAGGCTCTATACAGAGACCCTCATCCATACATCTTCATTCTCAATATTAAAGTTATCTTCATAACTATAAAAGGTTGCAAGGTGTTCTTATGCAATTATGTCTTCCACCCCTGTGAACTTGGGCATGTAATTAAGGTAGTCTCCAACTGGGAGAGAATTCATAGGTTGGGGTAAGAGAAGAGGGGCATACCTAGCATCCACTATGTCATCCATCCTATTTCTAGGAAGGTTAGCACCTACCATTGGATTGTGAATTCTAGGAGAACAAGGGGGATATTGAGTCTTGACAGGCACAACTGCAGTTTTAGTTTTTAGAGAAAGAGGGAGGTTGGATGGAGAGATTTCATTTTTCACAGGAAGATTTTAAGTCTTGGAAGAAGACGGTATAGGCTCCAAGGGAAATGAGGTTTCCTCCTCTTTAGTCACAACAATTTTGATAGAAGGAGGAGTAGGAAAACCCAAGGTAGGAAAATATTCTAAGCTCTCAAGTCTACACCATCTTACAATATCAGGAGAGGAAAGGACTTCAAAACATTCTTCTTTCAATTTGGGAATAAAATAAGAGTATTCAGCAAGAAAATTTTCAAAATCAAAATTCCTAGAAACTTCAACAGAGGGTAAAAGAGGAGAACTGGATATAGCTACTGGTGTATTAAAAGTGGAATCGTGAAAATGACCAGAAGTACCTGGTACAGTAGCTGAAAAGCCTTCTTGAGAAGCCTTTCCTTTCTTGATAATCCTCTCTGGATCAGCTTCAGGTGTTTCTAGATGTATATGTGGAGTATAACTCGCATGTCTACCTTTGGGAGCCACAATGATCCAGAATCGGATCCAGAAGCCTGCTAGGGCTCAAAAAGGCACAAAAATGAAAGTGCTTAGAATCCAACGAAACCAACGCCATTGCGTCCGTCTCGTCTTCCTAATTTTGGCCATATATTTACTTCGTCAAACGGGCTTTGTATGTGAAAGATATCACATTCTGTCTGAAAACCCAAACAGGCAAAAAAATGGGTCATTGTACAGTCCGTATAGTGCCATGTGGTAGGCTGACTGTATAGGCCGTACGGTCGTACAGCTGATGTGGCAGCTTCTGGTGATGACATGTGGTAGGTGATGGAGCATATGACAGGTATAGTTGGACCAGTCAAAGGGTGACACGTGTCACCACTGTAAGGGTGACACATGGCATAGGCTGACGTGGCATGGATGACGTAAACAGGATGACTGGGTAGGTACGGTGACAGGTGGCAGGGTACGTGGCAGATAGATGGATGAATCAACACTCGACAGGTGGTAGTTTTTGATTGGTTGTTGATATGCCACGTGGCCTAGTCATGGGCTGCCACGTGGCACCCTATGGTTGGCTTTCGGCATTGTGTAAAATTATGGGTTCACCACCGAGGTCGAACCCCCGAGCTATTTCCAAGCTACGGACTGGCAGGACCGGGATAACCACCCACTCCATTGGTGGGTATTATTAACTATATGACAAAGAATATATTTAAGTTTATTCAAATGTTTGGTTGGAGGCGGAAAGGGCTGGGGCTTCGCACCATCCCACGGTTACGTTCATTGCATACGACCACGGGAGTTGACGGATAGAATCGGCCATGGATAGAGTTGGCCCTTGGTTCTCGGGCGATCACATATGACCATAACCATCCACCAAAAGGGGCACCATATGCACGTGGGTAAGTTGTTATCCACCGATCCCATGCAAGCGCCCGATGACCAGGAGCCAGCGGGACAAGGGGGTTAGCGCACCGGAGGAATAACGCCTGGCCACATGGAGGTGCCCATGTGACCCAGGGCATGGAGAAAAAGTAGTTGTGCCCATAATTTTAAACAAAAATGGGTTTTTTTGTTAATGTTTTGGATTTTTTATTGATATTATGCCTGTATTAATGGATTTTATCCATTTTTGGGAGATATTGGGCATTTTTGGAGGCCAAATTTTGGGAGGAAGTTCGGGATGGATAACCAACTTCAAATCTATAAAAAACAGGCCTGTTTGAGGCCATGGAGGACAGTCAAAGAAGAGTTATGCTGAAGGGAAGCCAAGCCAAAGCCATTTTTATGCAGGGAAGCTATTGAGGAGCAGATGCTTGCGGGCCATTTCTGGGAGCTCTGAACATCCATTTTGCGTGCCATTTCTTTTGCTAGGTTCTAGAGATCTGGAAGAACATGACCAAATAAGTCTTGTAGCCAATTGGCACTACTGCGATGTATTTTTGAGCTTTTGAACAGAAATAAAGAAGCCTCCCCCACAGAGACAATGGCCCAGAGATGTAGGCAACGTTGTGACGATCTCAATTAGAAATCTTCTTGTTATGGTTTGTTGTTTATTACTTCATTTCAGATCTGCATATATGTATATGGCTGTCATAATTCCTCTCTTTTCCTCATTCTTTCATTAAGCTTCTCAATTGGATAATTAACGCATGCAATTAAAAACTCAACCACAGTCATTAAAAGATCCTACGGATCAAGTGGTATCAGAGCTAGTTGGCGTTTGGATTTGAGTTTTGCATGTTAACCAGGGAAAAGCTACAGTGTGGTGAAGGTGAGCTTGTTGCAGAGAATCCATTAATTGGATTGAGAAAGAGAGCTTCTCACAGCGAGAAGATGGCATCGGATGAAGGGCTTTCTCAGGATGAGAAAGAGTTCTAGAAAACATTCCTTGCTATGTCGGAGATGGTGAAAGTTTTGTACGAAGATTACTTGGAACGAAAGAGACCAGTTTTGGGTGAATCTTCAAAGGGAAAAAGTGAAGAGGAAGAGGATCATCCTCAA
>JASDQU010509521.1:56007-66753 GCA_032191745.1 Picea mariana
ACAGATGATCTTGATGAGACAGGTGCACAGGACAGAGTTCAGAGACAGAGGACAAGCCAGGTGGCCTATCCCAAGCTTGTTGACTGGTCAATAACCTTTTGGGGACCAAAAGGTCTTTTAGTGGGGAGGTGTGAAACAGAATCAGATGTAGAAGCCTGATAGGGCTCAAAAAGGCTCAAAAATGAAAGTGCTCGGAATCCGACGAAACTAGCGCCATTGCGTCCGTCTCGTCTTCCTGATTCTGGCCATATATTTACTTCATCAAACGGGCTTTGTATGCGAAAGATATCACATTCTGTCCGAAAACCCAAACAGGCAAAAAAATGGGTGACTGTACAGTCCGTATAGTGCCACATGGCAGGTTGACTGTACAGGCCGTACGACTGTACAACTGACGTGGAAGATATTGGTGACGACATGTGGTAGGTGATGGAGCATATGATAGGTACAGTTGGACCAGTCATAGGGTGACACGTGTCACCACTGTAAGGGTGACACGTGGCACAGGCTGACGTGGCATGGATGACGTGAGTAGGCTGACTGGGCAGGTACGGTGACAGGTGGCAGGGTACATGGCAGATAGGTGGACGAATCAACACTCGACAGGTGGCAGTTTTTGATTGGTTGTTGAGATGCCACGTGGCCCAGTCATGGGCTACCACGTGGCACCCTGTGGTTGGCTTTCGGTGTTGTGTAAAATTATGGGTTCACCACCGGGGTCGAACCCCCGACCTATTTCCAAGCTACGGACTAGTAGGACTGGGCTAACCGCTCACTCCACTAGTGGTCTTATTAACTATATGACAAAGAATATATTTAAGTTTATTCAAATGTTTGGTTGGAGGCAGAAAGGGCTGGGGCTTCGCCCCAGCCCACGGTTACGTTCATTGCATACGACCACGGGAGTTGGCGAATAGAGTCAGACGCGGATAGAGTCGGCCCTTGGTTCTCGGGCGGTCACATATGACCATAACCGTCCACCAAAATGGGCACCATATGCGTGCGGGTAAGTTGTTATCCATCGATCCCATGCAAGCGCCTGATGAACAGGAGCCAGCCGGACAGGGGGGTTAGCGCGCCGGAGGAATAGCGCCTGGCCACATGGAGGCGCCCATGTGACCTAAGGTGCAGAGAAAAAGGAGCTGTGCCCATAATTTTAAACAAAAATGGGTTTTTTTGTTAATGTTTTAGATTTTTTATTGATATTATGCCTGTATTAATGGATTTTATCCATTTTTGGGAGATATTGGGTATTTTTGGAGGCCAAATTTTGGGAGGAAGTTGGGGATGGATAACCAACTTCAGATCTATAAAAACCAGGCCTGTTTGAGGCCATGGAGGATAGTCATAGAATATTTATGCTGAAGGGAAGCCAAGCCAAAGCCATTTTTATGCAGGGAAGCTATTGAGGAGAAGACGCTTGCGGGCCATTTCTGGGAGATCCGGACATCCGTTTTGCGTGCCATTTCTTTTGTTGGGTTCTAGAGATATGGAAGAACATGACCAGATCAGTCTTGTAGCCAATTGGCACTACTGTGATGTATTTTTGAGCTTTTTAACAGAAATAAAGAAGCCTCCCCCACAGAGACAAAGGCCCGGAGACGTAGGAAACGTTGTGACGAACTCCGTTAGCAATCCTCTTGTTATGGTTTGTTGTTTATTACTTCATTTCAGATCTGCATATATGTATATGGCTGTCATAATTCCTCTCTTTTCCTCATTCTTTCATTAAGCTTCTCAATTGGATAATTAACGCATGCAATTAAAAACTCAACCACAGTCATTAAAAGATCCTATGGATCACACAACTGAAACAATGGAGTTTCTAGGTGCAAGATGCAATTGTCAATGTATTGATTTCTAATGCACCTTCAGAAACAATATTTATTTGTCGTTCAATCCCAGAGAAATGTTTTCAATTCGTTCCCCGGAAACAACACCAAGAATGTTAGCACTGAGATTCACCCTTAGATTGCAAGAGGATAAGCCCAACACCCATCAAATAGGTTTGTAAATGTAGATTTATGATAGAAATTCAAATGGACAAAACTCAACATATCAATGTTCCAACACAGACAATCTAGGCTAGTATGCATAAGCAAATGGGGTTTTGGTTAACTTCAATTAGTGGCTTAAAGATAAATGTGAATAGATGGAAGAGTTGGTGAGGAAGATGAATAGGTGTGCTATAAGAATCAAGACTTCTAGTAGCTAGGTGAAGAAAAAACTCAATCACAAGAACCTCTTGAACTAAACTTTAAAAAACTGAAAATATTTACAACATCATAATCAAACAACCATTATAACATAGTTATAACATATCATAAGGATTATCCAATAATGAGCAATCAGAGTAAGAAGAAACAAGGTAATAAAAAGAGGATAACTTCTATTAATCAAAATATCTTAGGTCTCATACATAAAACCATAATATGGTTCTGTTTTATCAAAATATTACAATAGAGAGCTCCGCTCAACCATTCGAACCTCAAAATAAAATTATTCTGTTGTATTTATAGTTTAAACAGTAAGAAACAACATAGAGTGCGAGATGGCCTCTCTAACCTAGGATTCTCCACAAAAAACTGATAATCTAACATCTGTACAAGTGGAACTAATAGACTGCTAGAAACATGGAGCATGTTGGCAACAACTCTAACAAGATAATCATGCCATAATTTGTTGTTTCTTTGGCACATCTCCATCAGTGCTATATGTCCTCCAAGCCTTTGTGTTGAGTTCCATCTGCCACCTGGTGATCATTGATTCCCTCCAAATTCATCAAATCTAATAAGAGGCAGTGAATTAAAAATTGTTGACTTTATCAGCTAGTTCGTAGAAATTTTTCATAGCACATCTGGTAGCATATTTCGTAGTGCATTCCTTTGTAAAAATGTTCTGCAGAAGATTTCGTAGAGCATTCGATAGTGTATTTCGTAGCACCCACCTGTGAAAATTGTTCTTCAACAATGTTTCGTAGCGAACTACCACTTTGTGTCTAGCTAGGTGATTTTGCAATGCTTTCCGTAGTGAATCTGCAATATTATTTGTGGAGATGATCCTGTAGTGCCAGGTGCTACGAAATCTTCTGTGATTTTCTGTGTCATGCAATTGAGCCTCAAAAACCAAAAAAATATTAACAGAAGGATTATAATCTTGTAGATACCTCCAGTAAGTATAATTATGACACTTCCCTCAACACCTCAAAATGAAAAAGATGATCATCATAAAATATGGGGTTTCCAATCCTCTCCACTTCATCCTCTTAAGATGGAACTTCTCCTTGTTGAAGCAACACTTCCCCTTGTTGCAACGATATTAATCCTTGTTGCAGCATGTGATAATACATTGAGATTTCTCTAGTCTAGATCATCCTCGAAAGGATGCAACTCCTCTTTATGTTTTATGTTATGGTATTGCAAGTCTCTGTTCTGCCTATACAAGGTTATAAGTTGTCTATGTAGGGGTATAAAAATTCTTGCTATGAACTGAGCTAACTCAAGAGTTTCCTTATGCATATCCATGAGCTCACTCATCTTTCTCCTCCCAGCCAATCCTTCCCCCTTCATGTGGGAAATTTTCTTTCTTTCATCTCTAAGTTTTCTGATCAATATCTTGAAGGTGGGGTTATCAGGTGGAGTGGTGATGTTTATGAATTTAATAGGATTCTCAATAGTTTCACCTTTACCCCTATCTTTATTTTGCATAGGAGATTTGGTTATGAGTTATGATTAAACATCTTCCTTATGGGATGATGATCTGGTGAAGGGCCTCCTAGCTCTAGTCTCTACTATTGCGGTAGGTGAAGGAAAGTGTAAATTTCTCCCCTTTTTGGCTATAGTTTTGGCTGAGGAAACTTCCTCTAGTTTAAGTGTAGGGTGAGGTGAAAGTTCCCTTTATGGGGAGTGATGGGCTTCCCTTTCTTCTTCTTCAACTTCCTTATGAACTTCTTTATGTTGTGCAATGAAATTTTTACTTGTTTCTTTTTGGGAAACACTACTAGTTGGAAAAGGGATCTACACCCTGGATTGAGGAGTAGGGGCTATATCTAGATGCATAGTAGTAGAGGAAATGAATTTCTCCCAAGTGAGGTTTCTTTTCTTCAATTCTTCCATTACATGCATTCTAATCAACCCTGAGTAGAAAACATTGGTGTCCACAGCCTTGGACTTGTCTTGGACTCTATCAACCATTTTTCCCATACTCCTAAACATATAGAAAGGGATGTTCATTAAATCCTTTCCTCTGAAGTGTAGAAAAATCCTAACATGATACTCATATATCATATTGAATAAGACCTCACATGTAAAATATCTCTGGATGACTTTCAACATTTTTTCAAAAACCCTCAACCAAGTGGGTCCTAAACACTTCGTTAGACAAATTATCTTTCTAGTGTTCTAGTTTGAGGAAATCTTTAGAAAAGGATGCATTAAGAGTCATAGATTTTAACCACCTTTCACCAGTGTTGGTTATCTCAGTGGATGCTACAATGGTGGCCTCATATATGTCCAATTCAAGGGTTCCTACCTTGGTCTTAGTGCCATCAAAGTTTAAAGAAAATTCCCTGGCTACCTCAGGGTGTCCCCTCTGCATATTATGATAGAAATTTAGGCAACCAACCCTTTGGAAGACCTCCCTGATCAGAGGTTCAACATCAAACAAGTGCATATCAGAATGCTCTGTCCTAACTACATTCCCACCCTTGTGAGATTTATTATGTTGAGGTGTATCCATTGATAGAAATAGGAGAACAAACACTGCAATGTTGTGAAAGGTATAGGAAACCAAACAAGGAGACAATTCTTTAGTTTTTTTCAAAGGTGGTCCTTATCTAGGCTTTTAGGGTTTTCCTCCAATTGACTTCTGAACTAGTAATAGAACAGTTTGATGGCTTATAAAAGGAAGAGAATAACTTCAGATAAATGATATGTAAGGAGGCCACACTATCAATTTTTAGGCTAACATAAAACTACTATGCAAGGTCATCATCATTTTAAAAGCAAAGGATCCTAAACACTTCACAGTGAACGTAATTTGAAATGAAAATATAAAATGACACCATGAAGGAAAAGAGTTGATGCTGGAAAAGGTGAGAAAAGATGATGACACTGGGTTGACACACAAATTGCAGTGCTAGAACAGGGGATCTATAGCGTAATTTAGCAATAGTTTCTGTAGCGTAGTGTAGACAACAAAGGCCAAGAAATGAATAGGCACAATAAATCAGGTAGAAAATTTGATTTAATTTCAGTGGAGGAGGTTGAAAATATGCAAATGCCTGAGAAAATTGTGCCAATAGAGGTAAAGGGATTGGTAGGTGGAGTAAACCACAATTTGTAGTGCCATGTGCTATGAAAAGTTAAACAGAACCTTAGTTGATCTTCAACAGAGCTCAGATGGATCAAAGAGTACCTAGACACCGTAGCTTGACTATTGATGATATTCAGAAGGAATGAAGTTCCTCCCAACCCTCCCAGTCTTTAATTCACCTCGATCATCTCGTTTGTGGTATAATCCGCAGCGCTGTCTGGACTAGGAGTTTCTGCAGCACCAAGCTAGGAGTAGGATTTCAAACTTTGATAAATAGTTAGAGTTATTTAATGACCAAATCACGATTATTCCTTTTGAAAACAAGGATGCTGAAAACAATGAAATGGCATGACATCAACTTCATAATTGAAAATGATGATAAAGAGGGAGGGTGTAAAACATATGTGCTATGAAAACTACTAGTGATTTGGTAACATACTTGAAAAGATTTGATTTGACTCCCTAACTGGTAAAGGGATAGGGTGGAGAGGTTCAAGCGTATGAATGGAGGTAGTGACATGTCAGGATTTTGGTGTCACAAGGATGGTAGTGATAGTTTTCCAATCATGTGATGAACCAAGGGTATAAACCATAGATGTGGGTCAAAAATGTGATCCAAGCTTCATCCTTCCATTTATTTGAACTAACTAAGAAAACCATAAAGAGAAAATAAAAAAAACAAACCTAAAAATGATAAAAAGATAAAAAATTAAAACCTAAGGGGAAAATTGACCCATGAAAACTTCATGTGATAACACCACCTATCACTGGAAACAACATGACACGTACTACCCATATATGAGTGTCTTACCTGCATCTACATTGTCCTTCATCTCTTTATTTGTCTATCAACTGTGGGTTCCATGACCATACCTTCGAGGCTACATGTAGACTTCATCAAATGCACCCAACACATATGCTGACATCAACCACTCCATCAATGACAACTAACTATCTATTTATCTCAAATACGTCTCTAGGGATTCCAATCTTCTCTAAGGGTTGACATCAATGACAACCAACTATCCAACATATTATTCAGAGTATCAAATACACTGTTGGATGTCAATTTTCAATGTGAATCAAGAGAGACAAGGAAACTTGTAAGAATTTGTGTGAATCCATTAGAATATGAATGAAAATGAAAATGCCTGTAAATTCTAAAAAGAAATATGGATATGTGTTTCTTCCCCTGGAATTAGAGCTCCCTAGCTTTCTAAGCTTTAAGGAATCCTATGTATATGTGTTGAACATAGTAAATTTTAACGCTATGCCAATTTAATGATGCTGAAAGGGTCAACTGCAATGTTCAAAATTGAATTCGACTATCAGATCTTGAATTTTATTATATTCCTATGGGCACATGAGTTTACAAGTCAAAATCAAATCTCGGATAAGAGGAATTATGTGTTGTAGATGTTGTTAGAGAAACATTCAATCCTATCAAGGATTCAATACTAAGGATCACTAGAAGAACTCTCTCATACTCAAATGCTTCGCAACACTTGTTTATTTAAAAATTAGATTTTTAATACTTATTGAACAAAGAAATTGGTAGAGCTTAACTTTGTGGGGACCACCATACATCATCTCAAGTTTTTTTCATATTGTAACTATAGATTATGAAATAATTATAAATAATCAATTGCATAGTTTATATTTTCTTGTACAAATTGGTAGAGGCGGAAGAAGCATAAAAGTGATATAGAAAGAACTTCATAATGCTTTTGAAAAACTTCATAGTATCTCGAATATTAAGATGAGTCATGGAAATCATAGAAATAAATCTACATCTATGAAATAGATGGACCTCAAAACATTAGTAGAAGATAAAAAACTATAAGAAACAAGGTGAGTAATAGCAATGTCACATAATAACAAAAACAAAACACTTATTCTCTTTGTATAACATATCCACCTTATATTCTTTTCAACGTTCCCTTTCCCACTTACATTTATACTAATTACTATCATTTTTATTATTATAAATAATTTTTTTGTTGGTTTACTTCCTCTACCAATGCATCCTCATGAAACTCCTAAAAACAAAGTAAATGTTATTACTAAATATATTTTGTATTGGATGGACACAATACAATTGTAAGCTTCCATTGATGAGTGTGAGTCTTATCGCGAAGAATCTTCCATCCCTCTTCTCATTGTACACTACCAATAAGTTGGTGTAGGAAAGCACACGTGCGTAGGTAATATTTAGATTATCTCTCTAACTAAAAACGGGGTGTAATAGTACGTGCATACACAATGTTGGGTGAACTCTATAATAAAGCAAGTGGTGGTACATCTCAAAACTAGTGACATTCTTAGCATAATATATATCCACCGATGGCTTGCTCTTTAGTAACCAAATGAAAGTGCACATTAAACTTAATATTATATTATAGAAAAAAATTCAAAGTTTAATATTTAATACAACTGAAAATAAAAAAATATTAAATCTAAATAAAACTTAAATAATTAAATTTAAATAAAATAATTAAAAATAAAATATTGTTAAATATAAATAAAACTTAAAATTAAAATAATTGAATTTGAATAAAATAGCTAATATAAATGATATAATTAAGAATAATAGTCATTTATTTATTTATGAATATGAGATAAATATTAAATAATACGTGAAGTGAATGCAATTGTTAAATGTATATTTTTTCTTCAATAATATTATTACATATATTTTCTTAAATTTAATGAATTAAATTAAACAAATTGTCATATACTAATATTTACAAAATTAAATATTTATTACTTTTTTCATGCACTACAATGTATAAATAATATAGATAAGAATAATTATTGTTTTTTTTCCCAAGAGAAACTTAATAGGAAACTTAAATGATGCTTTCCCTCATTCATGGATGGCATTCCTAGTAAACATATCGATGTATCGAGGTAAATTAGTGTGTCTCATCCAATTGGATTTGAATAGGCACATGGTGGCATGGAACTAGCTAAAGGAGACAATAGGTTGAGTTGACCCTTCGGGCTTAAATGTTTGGAGTCACTTTGTCCCATCCTTAAGCACTTAATCTAGAGAGTGAAATTGTTGGTACATTGCCAACCGCCATATAAATTGAGGGGTGCACCTCTTATGTACACCTCACATGTATTTCTAGATGTGCTTAAAGACTTGCCCCACCCCTTCCCATTGGAAAAAATATTAGTGAGATTTGAACTTGCATTCAACCACTACCTCAAGGTGAATTTGTGGCTCTAGGAAAAGTCCTCACCATTTTCTCTAGCTCCTTTAGGAAAGAGTAATTTCCACCTTTCATTTCTAAGGAAAACCTCATAGGAAAATCCAAGCGTTGCTTCTCCACATTCATGGATGTCATCCCTAGTAAACTCGTCGTCATAAACTAGTGTGCATTTCTAGGGAATTCAAATTGAGCTCATGTTTGCACATAAGTAGGCCAAATTCCCAACAACATTGGCGACAACCAGATGAACTAAACCATTGGACTAAAGGAAATCGCCACACACAAACACACACACATTTTAACTAAAACAAATATAAATTATGTTAAAAGAAAGTTGTGGCCACATTGTGCATTGCAATAACACAATTCAAATAGATAAAGTTTGAAATATGGGATTCAAAAATTCCCAAAAATAGGAAAAGTTTAGTAACCAATTGAGTTTTTCTAATTGGTTCCTACAATACTATAAAACTTGTAGCTATATAGCCCGATATAATGTCCCAGTAAGAGTACAATTTTGCAAAGCATAAAAACCATGGATTTTTAATGACATGCCACTATGGGATTATTGTTTTCCATTTGCATTGGGTTCCAAATATGCATTATCATATTCCATATCCCCTTCATTTTGCTAAAATTTATATTTGTCATTAGTAGTTTCTTTGATAGACCGAATAGAGACTTTTGGAAGAGAGAACAGTAAATGAGAAATCCTTACTAAACTAAAAATTAGCTAATATTTCATGTTGTGATCAACAATGACCTTTTCAATTGGATTTCCTCATATGGCCACTATTTCTTCCACTTTTTCATTCCTAACTAATTGAGCTTCAATATGAGAAGACACTCTATTATTGAGGTGTGATATTACTACCCAAAGATCCTCGGAATGACATCGAAGCCTCTATTGAACCCATGGAATATCATCTATTTCATAGGGTACGCAACAAATGATGTTGTGGTACATCCCTCCATGTTGGAAATAGGTCTAGAGCAAAGGGAAAAAACAATTACACACCCCCCTAATCTGAAGAGAGACCAAGTCAATACCCACTATAAATGGGAGCCCAAAACACCAAGACTCAACAAATCATTTGGGAAAAGGAAAAAGGTACCAGATTGGTTGAGAAATAGAGGCCAATAATTACCAATAAAATCCCATCCCTATGAAACAAATCCATCCCACAAGCATTTAATTTGATTCACTAGTTGAAGGAGCAATGAATGGAGAGTATGGGGGAGGGAATAAAATGAAATCTCATCTCACTCTAATTAATGAAGCATGCCACTTGTCCTTTCGACCCTCTTGCTTAATAAATTTCATGGGAGTAAGCTAGGGAAGTATCCCCTCAATTTTGACTTAACATTCCATGCTACAATAACACATCTTTATTTTTGATGGTGTCTACTACAGTGTTTAGGGATCTAAGAAACTAGAAGAACTCAATAGAGTAAAAAAAATTCATTGTTCTTTGAATTCAAAAGATCAATCTGAGAAGGCTTGAGTTCTACAAGGAGGTCAATATTCACATTTGTTGAATGATAATTGAAGTATCTTTGATGAGTATAACTATTTCACTACCATCGATTTAAGGATTTCCAAACCTTGACATAAATCTAGGGCTTCATCTTTATTATTAATGTATATATCAAGATCATAGGCATAGGTTAGTTCACATTTTCCTTCGCAGTTGTAAACAACCACCCACACTTGCCAACCCATGCCACATATTTATATATGAAGGTTTAATAAAATGAAATAAATATCATATTAATTAATTAATAAGTAAACTTAATGTTTTAATGTTTTTTTTTCTTTAGAATGATATTATTACACACCCTCTATTATAATTAAATAAAAATTACACACATGCGCGCACACACACACACAGTCTCTTGTGTAATGCATTTCATGTGGAACCCCACTAGGAACTTTCCTCATTCAAATAGTCATACCCAGGGTAAAATAAATTCTTTAGGGCTCAATTCTAGTTCAATAGTCAAGAAATCTGTTCACGAAGAGGGAAACCAAGGTGGGGGAGGATAACAAATTTCCTCTCAGCCACTCAAGTTACACACAATTGACAATATAACTTTATCTATACAAATTTACAATCCTCATATGATTTGAAGCATGCCTTATATAGTTCACTATTTGACCAAATATTATAAATGTCCTTCCCATCTTATACAATATACAGGGTTATAACAACCT
>JASDQU010509522.1:15324-31075 GCA_032191745.1 Picea mariana
ACATATACATATATCTGGATAACCTCATAACTGCACAGTTAGACGTAGTAAAATTCACTGCTGGGTTGCTACAGCGGATGCGTCGTCAAATGTGAGTCTATCTCAGTAGTGTTTTATAAATAAATCCGCGACATATTTGCTGGTGGCAAGTTATCATACTATTTGTTTTAACAGATCACAAATTTATTATGGCGGATTGCTTTAGTTGACTTAGGAAAACACTCTTCTAGAATCCCTGTGACATACACTTTTGCACAGATCACATGAGGCATCATTATTAAGCCTCTGTTTGCCTGTCTCATTCTGTCCGGCTCTATCTAGATGAAGAGGTTCAAATATTTATCTTAGTAATGAATTCAATGCTCTGATCTTAGATTTCGTTGCAGAAGTGGTTGAAGGGATTGGATGCCTGCAAGGTCATGGCAGTGTCTGTGGGTTTGGAATCAGGCGGGTTGTGGCGATCTGGGCACAGTGCATGGAGTGGCGAAGACAATGCCTTCTCTGGGTCTTTCAGTAGAAGGAGTATCCATGTGGAGGACGACGAAGAGGCCCTCAAATGGGCTGCTCTTGAGAGGCTCCCAACTTATGACCGGCTGAGGAAGTCCATTTTAAACGAAGTTGCAGAGACAGGGAGCTTCAGATATGAGCATGTGGATGTCACCACGCTCTCCAATGAAACTCGCAAGAAGTTCATTGAGAGAGTGCTGCAGGTGGCCGAAGTGGACAACGAGCGGTTCTTGACGAAACTCAGAGAGAGGATTGACAGGTAAAGCAGATCTGACGTCCAGTTTGAGCTTTTTGCAATGGTGAAATTATATTGTGATGATGGAGGCAAATTTTTGGTTTTACAGAGTTGGGATTGAGATGCCAACTATAGAAGTTCGGTTTGAGCACCTGAACATTAATGCAGATGCCCGTGTCGGAGGCCGAGCCCTTCCTACTCTTTGGAATTTTACTGTCAACATAATCGAGGTAAAGGATTGGACAATATTTTTATGATTTGGTTGTGCTTGTCCTTGCTTTTCAATGAGTTTTGGTTTGGAGGGTCAGTAAAGGTAATCCAGCTCGTCAGTCCCACCTGGGTATTACCGACTCCATTGCAATTTGTTTTGAAATTGCTCTTCCACTGAGCTACATGCCTCTTTCGTGACAGACACCTTTTCTCAGACCATCACCTCGACCCTTGGCTCTCCTTTTCTTGAAAATCAGCTCAATACCCGACTCCGTTACCATGTTAACAACTGGACAAGTTAGGAGTGAAACCCAGGACCCGTTTGACATCAATGAAGACCAGGTCGTGTTTGACATCCAGGCATGGATTCTCCAAGCCACATTTTGGCTCAGGCTTTCTAGTTATTGCCAATCAGCCTCAGCACTTCACTTTCATAGAAGTTCCACACGCTGGGCAACCTAGCCTACTTTGATATCAAGGTGTGGATTGCTTTTTCATAAAGGCACTGAATCTGTTTATTTATCTTTACTAGTTGATAAAAAGAAAACCATTTGATGTTCCTATTTTTTCTGAAATATGGTTAAGCAACGTAATTCAAACATGGGCAGGAGTAGAGCCTTTGTGTGTTGTGTGAGAGAAGTTGTTTGATTACCATCAAGATAATATGTTTAAGTGTAAGAAAAAAATCACAAGATAATATGTTTAAGTGTAAGAAAAAAATCACCTTTTTTGATAGTTAAAGGGAAATACTTACTTATTATCTATTATATCATAGAGGATTATATTACAGTCTAGTCTAGCTGTGATTTAGTGGTTGAGATGGAACACTGCATATACAAATGCCCAGGTTCAAACTTTTGACAGGAGTAAAACACTTATATGTATGTGAGGAAGGAAAGGTGTCTGATTTCCAATACTCCCATTCAAACTACACTTTGGCTCAGGCCAACACCTAGCTCTCACAGAAGTTCCCAGAAGTTCCATGCGCTAGTAATCAAACCCAAAACCTGCCCACTGCAAGCCAGCCTACTCTACCACGGAGCTACATGGCCCTTTGATATCAAGGTGTGGATTGCTTTTCCAACAAATTGTTGAATATGTGACTCTACCATGGAGCTACATGCCCATATGATAACAAATTGTTGAATATGTGACTCTACCACGGAGCTACATGCCCCTATGATATCAAGGTGTGGATTGCTTTTCCAACAAAGTGTTGAATCTGTTTCTTTATCTTTACTAGTTAATACAAAATAAAAACCAATAGTTTCCATCCTTCAGGTTCCTCCTCTGTTTTCTGCATCCTTCCAGCAAAGCAAATATGTTCAGGCGAGGCCACATATGATATCATGGTGTGGATTGCTTTTCCAACAAAGTATTGAATCTGTTTCTTTATCTTTACAAGTTAATACAAAATAAAAACCAATAGTTTCCATCCTTCAGGTTCCTCCTCTGTTTTCTGCAACCTTCCAGCAAAGCAAGTATGTTCAGGCGAGGCCACATAATGTTTGTCTAGTAAAAAATCACCTTTTGGGTTAATTGAAGGGAATGCTTATCTATTAGCTGGGTATACCATATATGGTAACATTGCAGTTGGGCTATGGCTTAGTGGTTGTGACGGAGAGGTTCAAACCTCGGCAGGTGTAGATATCCTCTCAGAGAAGCACAGAGATCCGAAAGCACAGAAATCCAGGCACCCAATTCTAATGGCAACCGGTCTGTTTTGAGGTTCAACACCCAATTAGCATGGGGTAAGAATGAAATTGGTAATTTTAACATTTCGCCGTTCGACCTCATCAAAAATGGTGTTATTGTGCAGGGATTTCTTAACGACGTGAAGATCTTGCGGTCAAGGAAGACGACTCTAACAATCCTCCATGATGTCAGTGGCATCATCAAGCCCTCTCGGTAAACTTTTCATATGTCCTTTTTTCCTAGATAGAAGATGTGTAGCATAGGTCAGCCGTTTCAGAGACTTTATCCATTCTCATGAAACGTCATTGAACTGCTCAGAATGACACTTCTTCTTGGTCCACCTGGTGCTGGAAAAACTACATTGCTAACAACTCTGGCTGGAAAGCCTGATCGTGATCTCAAAGTAAGTTTAGGATCTATTCTAATAAGACAATACTGTAGAAATGTAATCCAAATTTTAAATATGTGGCTTATCAAATTCGGCATCATTCTTTAATGTCATGTGTGCCCAATTGATTTGTTGTCTGGACTCTGTGTTTTAGTACTTCAAAATAAAACAAGTTTTCGTGGAAGTAATTTTATTTCTTACAGATTTTTTTTTTCTTTTTCCTTTTTACAGGTTACTGGAACTGTAACCTACAATGGGCACTCATTAAATGAATTTGTGCCTCAAAGAACGTCTGCTTATATTAGCCAGCATGATTTGCACCTTCGTGAAATGACAGTAAGGGAAACATTGGATTTCTCTGGGCGTTGCCAAGGTGTCGGGGCAACATACGGTGAGTGTTTGTTTAGTTTTTTCTCGAAGTTACACCTTTTTTCCATTGAATATTGAGCCCGTGTTTATGCACTGCCTTCCAGAGCTGCTGCAAGAACTTTCAAGACGTGAAAAGCAGGCAGGCATCAAACCGGATTTGGATGTTGATGTCTTCATGAAGGTAGGCATATCTGCTAAAAAGAAATGGTTCTCTTCAGAGTTCCTCAATTAAATCTTGAACACCTTTGTGTTCCTCAATGGGGTTTTGGTTTGATGGTAGACCTGGGTGTTTCTTACCATGATTCAAATCCTGAAAGACATGTTTTGTCCCAGGTGGGCCGTCTTTCCCATTCAAGCTAGCTATCTTGCCTGCTGAAGCAGGCCCCCAAAAGTCTTCGGATTTCGAATTTCTCACATATTGCAGAACTTGATTTTTCTTATTGCTACAGGAAACTGCAATTGAGGGACAGCGGACTAACTTTGTCACGGACTATGTGTTAAAGGTTATTCTTCAAAAGCTCAGGCTTATGGAATACGAATGCTTCAGGTTTTTTAGGCATACGGATTATTCACATAGGTTGCGGTGTCTTTGGTTTCTTCCAGATTCTGGGCTTGGACATTTGTGCAGACACAATGGTTGGAGATCAGATGCACCGTGGAATCTCTGGGGGCCAGAAGAAGAGAGTTACCACAGGTGGGCTAAGCAAGAATAGTTCCTTGGCACCACAGAAAATTTGCATTTGCATAATGTAGTAGTGCCAAGGCAATTTGCTGATTGTTTGATAAGATCTTTGCAGGAGAAATGCTGGTCGGTCGTGCAAAAGTTCTTTTCATGGATGAAATTTCAACAGGATTGGACAGTGCTACGACTTTCCAGATTATCAAGTGTTTCCGCCAAGTTATCCATCTCTTTGATGCGACAATGTTGATCTCTCTTCTGCAGCCTGCCCCTGAAACATATGAGCTATTTGATGATATCATCCTACTGTCTGAAGGAGAGGTGGTGTATCAAGGACCTCGAGAATATGTGCTTGATTTCTTCGAGTCCATGGGCTTCAAGTGCCCAGACAGAAAAGGGGTTGCTGATTTCTTACAGGAAGTAAGTATGATTTCTGATAAAATTATGTTTAGTCTGGTGGTTTGTGGGTGGCAGTTGTAAACTACCATCGAGATCTCAAAACGGAAAGATTTACAGCATTTTCACAGATAAGATGTTTGTGGAGCTTGATAACCTTTGTGAGCTTCAGCTTACCATGGTTCCTTTCTATCCATTTACAACACCGGTGATTAAATGAATTGTTTAAATATTTTTGCAAATAGAGCTTCTTAGATTTCACTTCTTAATTACATTTGCGGTGGAGCTACTTGAATTCTACAGGTGACCTCAAGAAAGGATCAAGAGCAGTATTGGGCAGTTGAAAGCCAACCATACCGTTACATACCTGTCAAAGAATTTGCAGAGGCCTTTTATTCATTTCATGTTGGCAAGGACCTTTTAGAAGAGTTATCGCATCCATATGATAGAGAAAAGAACCATCCCGCTGCTCTTACGTCTTCCAAGTATGGTGTCAGTAGAATGAACATATTCAAAGCCTGCCTTTCCAGAGAATGGCTACTTATGAAGAGAAATTCTTTTGTATATGTATTCAAAACAGTACAGGTGAGTTGGAATCCAAATTTTGAGAAGCCGTGCCATTTTTTAATTCACTTATTGGCGAAAAGGAGTAAGAGTCCTGACAAACAGATACGCAGATTTTAATTTTAGGGGCAATCGCAATGACCATGTTTTTACGCACGGAAATGCATCACCGGACTGTTAATGACGGAAACCTGTACATGGGAGCTCTTTTCTTTGGACTAGTCCATGTAATGTTCAATGGTTTTCCAGAATTATCAATGACAGTTAGCCGTCTTCCAGTTTTCTACAAGCAAAGAGACCTTCTGTTCTATCCATGTTGGGCTTTTTCTTTACCAACATGGATAATGAGGATTCCACTCTCTTTGCTAGAAGCAGGGATTTGGGTTTGTGTTACATACTATGTTATGGGTTTTGCACCAGAGGCCGAGAGGTAATTCTTATAGCTTCTGTACCTAAATGAATTTCCATATCATTATTCATTATACATGGATAGGAGCATGAGAAGTCTTACTGATCCATTAATCAATCAGTAAACGAATTCATTTATCTTTGGACTATTCCGTAGATATGGCTGGAAGAATGAGAACTCTGACTAATATATTTATGAATCAGTCCCACACACAGACACCCCTGTTTTGTAGATGTATAGGACTATGAAACAATTCACTATGCTGTTGTATATAAAAGTAATCTGATAGGCCATCATCAACTTGTATAATATGCAATAGATGCCCAGCAAAGAACTGCCAAAAAGTCAATTTCCAGAAGTGCTAGCCAAGTATTTTTCTGTATAGCTACATTTTGTACCATGCTCAGTATTTGCATTATTTAAAGTCGCTTTCAGTTTTGGCAAGCTGCCTTACATGAATATAAATAAGAAAAATCTAGTTTACAGTCTATTATCTCTTAGTCGATCTCCCAATTCAAGACAGTTAAGCGACTGCAGGTGAGATTGGATACAACCAGATGAAATGATCTAATTATGGACATTGAATCTTCCTAGGTAGCCTGAAATAAAAACAGTACTACAAATCCCATTTACATGAAATGGTACCTATGAATAAATAATTGGAATCTGGATGAACGGAAACAAAATGTAACATCCTCCTTCACCAAAATGTAACAATGAAAAAGAAAAAGAAAGCGGGCACGTCAAAATTGTGTTTTGATTGTCAGAACACTAAAATATTCAATGAGTGACCCCGGACATTGCCTTGATTGTTTCAGGTTCTTTAGGCAATTCTTCCTACTCTTTATGATGCATCAGATGTCGTTGGCACTTTTCAAATTCATAGCCTCAATGGGTCGGAACATGATTGTCTCACAAACATTTGGATCATTTGCTTTGCTTATTGTGTTTGTTCTCGGAGGATTTGTGGTATCAAGAGGTATTTGACCGTATAGCATATGCAAATATAATTATTTACTCCAAAGAGAATAACTTTTGTGGCTATCCTGAGCTTTTCAATTAAATGAATTCGGGTTACAAGAAATGCTTGATTTTATACATGTTTCTGGAACAGAGAACATACCTAGCTGGTGGATTTGGGCATATTGGTGCTCACCGATGTCCTATGGCCAAAACGCCATAGCGGTGAATGAATTTCTGGCTCCCAGATGGAATAAAGTAAGTGATATCATGTGCTGATTGAGTGTCCTATCATCATAGTCTAGGAAAGAAATATTGAATATTGCCTTTCATCTAAATATTTCATCTTTGTGCAGCCCATCAGTAACAGCTCCAGTGAAACAGTTGGACGTGCTGTACTAGAATCTCGTGGATTATTTGCTGAAGCTAAATTTTATTGGATTGGCATTGGAGCATTGATCGGGTTCTGTGTGCTTTTCAACGTTCTATACACTGTTGCTTTAACATTCCTGAACCGTAAGTCTGGCATTCCATTATAATGTTTGGTTTGTTCTACTATTTCTCTTACATTCAAATCATCCAAAAAGTGAGATCTAATAAAACCTCGTCCAACTACAGCTTTGGGGAATTCACAGGCTGTTATATCTGAAGATGTTATTGAAGATAAGCAAGCAAACAGAACTGGAGAAAGCAACCAAGGAAAGAAACATCATTCTGTTGAACTGACATCTCAAAAAAAGTCCAGTGGTAAGTCATGAGCTCTCCAGAAATCCTTTCAGTACCTGTGAATGTTTCAATCTACTGCTCAAAGCTAAAAGTACATTGTTTCAGCCAGAGAGTGAAACATATTTCAAAACGGAGACAATGAAGTGAGAAACTTCATTGTCTCCATTTTGAAATATGTTTCACTCTCTGGCTGAAACAATCAGTTACAATTAGCAGTTTGCCACTTCATTGTCTCCATTGTCTTCAATGGAGACAATGAAGTGACAAACTGCTAATTGTAACTGATTCTAATCTTGCGATAGACAATGAAGTGAGAAACTTGAATGAACTATAGAACTTCTCTGTAACACCTTGTGTCAGACAACGGAGTGAGAGATGTTAGAAAGCCTCTGTGCTAATCTTAACTGAGACTTTGAACTTGTTTTCGCTTTTGCTTGAAAGAAAGGATGAAACAATTGAACTGCAAAGAATGCAATCTAGAAAACTATGTAAACTGGTCACATCCAAAGATTTGAAAGTAGAACTGGTCACATCCAAAGATTTGAAAGTATATTAAAAAGCATGCACTATTCATTCATAGATTTAATAATTTTGTCAGTCATGCTTACTTGTCAGAGAGGAGAGAGAGTCTAACCTCTGAAGACAATTCTACACGTGATGGAGAAGTCAGTGGCATTCAAGTCTCGGCACAAAACAAGAAAGGAATGATCCTTCCTTTCCAGCCATTGTCGATGGCTTTCGAGAACATAAACTATTATGTTGACATGCCAACGGTATGTACATCTACAAATCATCCAATTGAATTTTAATCTGACAGTAGTTCGACATACCCAGGTTCTCTTCACTAGAACATTTGGAACTAATGTTAATTTTGTAACAGGAGATGAAAAGTGAAGGCTTGGCTCAAGACAGGCTACAACTACTTTCCAATGTAAGTGGATCCTTTAGACCAGGGGTACTTACGGCCTTGATGGGAGTTAGCGGTGCTGGAAAAACTACCCTAATGGATGTCTTGGCTGGAAGAAAATCAGGGGGCTATATAGAAGGGAATATAAGCATCTCTGGATTCCCCAAGAAGCAAGAAACATTTGCTCGCATCTCAGGATACTGTGAACAAAATGATATCCACTCTCCAAATGTCACAGTCTTTGAATCACTTGTCTTTTCCGCTTGGCTTCGTCTTTCTTGCGAGGTTGACGAGAAAACTAGAATGGTTGGTCAAAATTTCTCCCCCTTGCATTCAGTGCTTCAGAGTGAAGATCTCTTTCCTTGTTAATGAGACTATGCAAGCGGCGTTTACTCACAGATTTTTGTTATTACAATAACTGCAGATGTTTGTGGCAGAAGTCATGGAGCTTGTGGAGCTCACTCCTTTGAGAGATGCTCTTGTAGGGCTTCCTGGAGTGACAGGTCTTTCTACAGAGCAAAGGAAGAGACTTACCATAGCAGTGGAACTAGTTGCCAATCCTTCTATTATCTTCATGGATGAGCCAACTTCAGGACTAGATGCTCGTGCTGCAGCGATAGTTATGCGTACTGTTCGCAACACAGTCAATACAGGTCGAACAGTTGTTTGTACCATCCACCAACCCAGCATTGATATCTTTGAAGCTTTTGATGAGGTGAATTCAAATACTTTCGTTATCAATCTATGGGATGTGAGACAGAAGTCCTTTTTTATGTCTCTTTGCTTGGCTTAACAAAAGGAAAGGGGTGCAAAGCGATAGAATAAGGCAGGGTTCCACAAAACCAATAATTGCTAAATTTTCAGTTTTATTGGTTTGCTGAACTGCAGCTCTTACTCCTGAAAAGGGGTGGCCAAATCATCTATGCAGGTCCCGTGGGTCGTCGTTCTCATAAACTCATTGAGTATTTTGAGGTATGGTTGATTTGTTGTTCCATGTTTTATATGTTATTTAGTAATCGATTGTGCTTGCCATTATAAATCCATAGTAGAAAATAGTGATCTTGTCTAATTCTTGTTTGTTTGATTAGGCTGTTCCAGGAGTTCCTCAGATTACAGAAGGATACAATCCAGCAACATGGGCGCTGGAAGTGAGTTCCATAGCTGCTGAGGAAAGACTTGGTGTAGAGTTTGCTGAAATCTACAGAAAATCATCACTCCATGAGTACGTCTGACATAGTTGTAGTAACTTGTTTGAGAAAGAGCTTTTTCATTGTGCATCTCTAATTTTGTTACCCCATCTTCGATAATATAATTGCTCCAAAGAAAGATATTGCAGCGTTGTTTAAAACCTTGTTTGACTGTTATGTTGTTCTGCTTTCCAGATGGAATCAAGCTCTTATTAAAGAGCTAAGCTCCCCTGCTCCCGGCTCACAGGATCTGAATTTTCCAACACAGTATGCACAGTCCTTCAATGTTCAGTGCATGGCCTGCCTTTGGAAGCAACATTGGTCATATTGGAGGAATCCACACTATAATGCTGTGCGCTTTTTCTTCACCACAGTGGTTGCCCTTCTGTTTGGGACCATCTTTTGGGACCTTGGAACAAAGAGGTTGGACTCTCTCTTGCAAAACTGGCAGCCACCTCAATTTTGACATTTTCTTTTCTCTAATATTGATTAGTTTATTGTCTATTACATGTTTGAAGTCAACAGAGTCACTTAGCATATTGAGAATTCAGGCTGTCATATCTCTTCCAAGTTAACTTATAGTCTTATTTGTTCTCACGAAAACTTTTTCTGTTCTTCTCTGTAAGTGGAGTAAATTCTGTGTTCTCTAAACTTGTCTTTTGCTTCAACTGCTCAATGTTGTCTAAATATTTTTCAATGTCCTTTTACAGAGGCAAACAGCAAGATCTACTGAATATTATGGGATCAATGTACTGTGCTGTACTTTTCCTTGGTGTTAGCAATTCATCAAGTGTCCAGCCAGTTGTCGAGGTTGAACGAACTGTCTTTTACAGAGAAAAAGCTGCTGGAATGTATTCGGCAATCCCTTATGCCCTTGGACAGGTAACCTAAATGTCAACAGCTAGTCAGAATATAGTTTTGTTATGCACAGATCAAATTCATCGAATAACCATCCTTGTAATCAATGCAGGTGGCAATTGAGGTGCCCTATGTTTTTATACAGTGTGTAATCTATGCCATCTTGGTCTATTCTATGATTTCTTTCGAGTGGACAGCTGCCAAGTTCTTTTGGTTCTTCTTCTTCATGTTTTTCACTTTTCTATACTATACCTATTTTGGAATGATGACAGTAGCCATCACTCCGAATTACCATATTGGTGCAATCGTTTCAGCAGCTTTCTATTCTTTATGGAATCTCTTCTGTGGTTTCATTATTCCTCGACCTGTAAGGCCATGTTTTCAATTCTTAATCTCTTCATCAATTTTTCCTATTTGCAATTATTTGAATTGCAATATAGACTGCAGTTGACAATCCCCCTATTGAGTGAGACTCTAATACAGACAAGATTCTGGTTGTGTTTTGAAAACAGAAAATGCCTATATGGTGGAGATGGTACTACTGGGCAACCCCTATTTCTTGGACACTTTATGGTCTGATTGCTTCACAGTTGGGTGATGTAGAAACCGAGATGGAGACAGCAGATGGGAATGTGAAGGTGGCCAGATTCATAAAATCTTATTTTGGGATGAGACACGACTTTTTGGGGATTGTAGCACTGGTGATGGTGTGTATCCCCGTTTTCTTTGCTTTGTTCTTTGCTCTGGCCATCAGACAACTCAACTTCCAAAAAAGATAGAAGTCGCATAACATCGCTCATCGAATATATTTTATGTTATTTTCTTCTATAGGGCTGCTTAATACTCCTTAAGAGTATACATGCAACCATATGCTTCAGTTCAACTGTTGAAGTGAGATGAATTTGTGTCGTTGAGAACTTCTATTCTTTATGACTATGTTGGTGTAATAAATATCATCGTTTGGGTTCTGAATTGTTATTAAGATCCTATCTTATAGCCTCGTTGCTCCTATTATGCATAGGAGCATGCTCCGAGATATGTTGTTTTGTTAGAGTTCCTAAAATGACTACACTAATCACTTTGCATAGGAGCATGCTCCAAGATATGTTGTTTTGTTAGAGTTCCTAAAATGACTACACTAATCACTTTGCAATATTACGCTGGTTACACTATTTTCATAAACAAAGACATAAATCTATAGCTATCCTCATTTTATAGAGCTCTATTCCATCACTCGCTTGTATTATACAGTCTTTGAACTGACAGCATACCATGAATAGCCCTACCAATTCATCAATATCCTAACCATAGTAGGACTAGGTCATATTGGACTTTCACAAAATTCAAAATTGGGTGGATATTCCACATACTATGGGTAGGTATAATTAACTAAATGATTAGATATATTTACACATTTAAAGATCAAGTTAATGTTATTGTATGGGTAGGTATAGTTAACTAAATGCTTAGATATATTTACACTTTTAAAGATGAGTAAATGTTATTGTGTGTGCTGAAATATATTTATATTTAAATGTTTAAATTTAAGAGACCACCCCATTGTATGCTTATGCTATAGTTTAATTATTAACAATTCAACACTGTTCATTAAAATCTAATTGTTAACATAAGAGCGGAACTTTAACTAGAATAACTAATGTTCATGCTATAATTTAATGTTAACAATTCAATTATTCATTAATTGTTAATATAAGAGTGGAACTAGAACAGCAACATAACTAATGATAGCTCATACTATCAACAACTTCACCATCACAAAATAACAATGATGTTTGTGAATCTTCATCACAATGGGCTTCCTGTGCTTACTCCCCTGTAACATCTTGTTTTCCCATAGTCTGTAATCATAACCATGACTTAATGTCGCCATGAGTTGCGATAGGAACATTTGTCTATTATAACACAAGAATGAATAAGCTCAACTATGTAAATATACATTTTGTTAATGAAAGCTTGCTTGACTGCTAATTGAAGGGTGGAGCATTGATACAGACCATGATACTATGAGGGGGAATCAGCGAGGGGGGAGGGATTACCTTGCCTAAGAGCCATAGTGCCCTTTTTGCCAAAATTCATTTTTGAAGATATTTCCCTTCTTTCTCCTTTTTTGAAAATCAGTTAATGTAGGGAGTTGGTACTTGGGAAATCAACAACCCACAATGAATGGAAATATGGAACACTGGCTAGGACGATTGAGGATTGTCAATCAAGGTACAACAGAGTACCCACTGTGTTTAGGGGGTTGACCCACGAATTCCTTCGACACAAGAAAGAGAAATCGTGAACCTTCGAGAAGGGGAAAAATACATTGGGAGGAGTTTTGGCATGGGAGAGTCTACGACAGAGGGACGAGAAATGGGAGAGGAAGAATGAAAATTATCGAGTAAAGCTCGTCGTTGAATCTTGAGCAGGGAAAAACCTCAAATCGACCTGGAAAGAGGGTTGTGAGTCTAGTGCCTCTTGGATAGGAAACCTGCATTGAGAGAGGAGGGCGTCGAGGGATTGTGTTGTAGTGAAGGGACACCTGTGTGCAAAGGTTATCCAACTAAGAAGGTAACTGAGAAAAACTTGTGGAAGACTTGATTTGGAAGGTGAAAAGTGTATTCTTGTTGTTGGTTGTTTGTGAAGAAGAGTGGCCTTCACACCCAACCCAACTTTTTTTTCTTAGAAACCTTAGTTTTCCTAGTGGTATTATGGTCTCGTATGGGGGTGGCTTGTTATAGAGAGCATAGTGCAATAGAGCCTATGGTTGGGTGGAAAAGCGCTCACCCTCAATCAATTTGGTCTGGTTGACAGTTATAAACAAAAAAGTATTTACTTATGTCTCGTATTTTCATTGGTTTGAATAATTATGCATGTTTTGCACTTCATGAAGTTGTATGGTTCATAAGCAGAAAGCTGTGAAGGGTGACACAGATGAATGTTCTGTAATTCCTTGTATACTCTGTAATTTTCATGCTAGCTATATTCTCTTCAATGCATATATAGACAACTTGTAATTCCATGGCCAAATTCCTGAGAATGACAGGAATTGAGTGAAGGGTATAATCACTAGGGTAATTGTTGTCTTCCCTTGAATTTTTCTATAACTCTAGAGCTAGCCGCGACAGGTTTCAACTTGAAGGTCTGTGTTGAGCGACCCTAGAAAAAATCGTTTATAGAGGATTTGAACTATCAAATCCCTCTTATTCTATACCTTGTAATGGAACCTCGTGGTGGAACTGTGGGGGTGGAACCTTGATGTGGGAACCCAGACTTATTAGAACCCTTGACTAGTGTGCAGAGCTAAACAAGGATTTGATGAAGCCTTGTAAAGAACTTTGGAGTGAGAATCCAGAGTTCGGATAACATTTGATGTGTTTAAGCATGATGACAGAACCTTGCAGTGAAACCTTAACATGTGAAGTGGAAGGAAGATGCCACGTGGAAAGGACAGGTGTCCATCCGTGGTAAATTTGGGACGATGAGAAGAGTTGTTAAAGGTCAAGCACTTTTAAATGGGAAATGAATGAGGACCATTGATCACAATCTATCTCAGTTGTTAGATACTGTGGGAAAATGTTTTCAGGAAGATTCGTTCAGAAGGTCTTGTGGTAACCCCGCGTTCTGAAAATGTGAGTCCGATCCGACTAAATGGCATGCACTTTTAAACTTGAAATGAATATGGGTCGTTAGATAAGACATCTCTTAGTTGTTGGATTTATTTGAACCCGGTGACCCTGTTAGAAATGATCGTGCAACTTGATCTATTTGAACATTGCTGCAAATACTAGTTCGAGTATTACAAAATGAGCTAGATCACTAAATGAAGAGTCACATAACTAAGCTCAAAGAAAGATTCTCACAATAACCATATAATATTATCAGTGAATAACTCGTGCACTTATTACAAAGGAGTTTACTCTTATATATGATTGTTTATTAACCAAATCATTTCCACTTATGAATGTGGGATAGATTGCTTTACACAAAAAATGAACATTAACATACTCTAAAGTTATAAAGTGACTTTATTACATAATAAGCCATCTATCTCTAATACCTGTCGATAAGGTGTATAATGCTGAAACAAACTGAAATCAAATACATATATTGAAGGTAAAACACATAAATTGAACACTAAACATCGGTAACATCCTTAAGAAGCTTCTTCATTGAACACAGTGTCTGGACCAGTCTGAGCTCCATCACGTTGCTTCATAACTGTCGTAACGATGTAGCTGTCGAGTTGAATTCTCAAGTTCTCAAATTCCACCTCCTGAACTCCTGAATCACGAAGTCAATTACTTGACAACAATCCACATGCATGTTGTGTAACCTCACTAGTAGACTACAATCCACATGCATGTTTCTATTGGGTATGTGTTATATTCTTTGCATGTGTGGGGGGTGCGTCAGATTTGACGACAATGATTTTTTAGATTAATCTTGGATTAATGGATTAGGGTTTTGGTAGTTGCGAAATACCTAAAATATTGTATATATTGTATTGTGAATGGTAAAATTAATACAATGAAGAGTTGAGAGGTGCGACACCAAAGAAGGTTGATTTTCTCCCAATTAAAGATTTCCAGTGTAAATCACTGTGTACTATGTGTATGAGCCATTGATTAATTTTTGTTTTGCTTAAGGATATGCATGTATTGCTTTATTTCACATGTTTAAAACTTACATGTGGTATCAGAGCATGTTTTTGGCTTCAGGGGGATGTCTTTGTTGATGAGGGTTTGGCTCAGTTTTGATAGATCAAGTTTATTTTAGGTCTGTGATAACCCTGGGTTCAGTGGGAGTTTTGAAACAATGATTTGTGTGTTGAAAGAGAATGACGAGCAGTTCTAGAATCGAGATTGGGAAGTTCAATGGTCAGAACTTTGAGCTATGGAAGCTTAAGACAGAGGACCCACTTGTAGACAAAGAACAATGTATCGTTGTGGATCCTGGTACACAACCCACTGGTACTCAATCTACTGATACGTCGAAAGAAGATTGGGAGAAGCTAGATAGAAAAACAAGGAGTATGATTTGACTTTTCCTGGAAGATTTGATGTCACTGAATGTGTTGGAAGAATTTGCAGCCAAGGAATGATGGGAAAAGTTGAGGAATTTGTACAAATCAAAGTCCTTGGTAAACAAGTTGTTTCTTTGAAAGAAGTTGTATGATCCTAGGATGGAAGATGAATATTTTGTGACAGAGCATCTAAATGCCTTCAATACTCTGGTAACTCAATTTGTCTCTGTTAATACTACGATGAGGAATATTTTGTGACAAAGCATCTAAATGCCTTCAATACTCTAGTAACTCAATTTGCCTCTGTTAATACTACGATGTCAGAAGAAGATACATGTATTATTTTGTTATGTTATTTTTCAGACTCCTGGAATAATTTGGTTGTAGCAATTAGTAGTACCAATCAATTTGCATTGAAGTATGATGATGTACTTTCATCATTGTTATCAGAAGAGATGAGGAAGAAAAACATGGATAGTCATAACACATATTCTTTATTTGTAAGAGGTCATCCCCAAGATAGGAATACAAATAAGTCCTGTGGGGGGTCTAAATCCCCAGAAAAATATTTGAGGAAAGGCTGGAAATATATTAAAGATAGGCATTATGAGAAAGATTGCAGGTTTAAGAAT
>JASDQU010509522.1:75219-89115 GCA_032191745.1 Picea mariana
AGCTAGGAGATATAGACCCCCCTGCATATAGATCAATAGAGGAGATACATACTCCCAACCTAATAGAATAATGGAGATATACATCGATGATAAGGTAGAAGAGCAGTGGACCGTTACACCAAGAACCGATGATTCTTAAATTGGCGAGTCTACACCTATGCATTTGCATTTGCATTTGTTGAAAACTAAAATAATAAGGGAATGAGAATACCGAGAGAATGAGAAGGAGACAATGAGCACTAGTCTACTAGAGAACACGTAGTAGAACCCTAGTCCATTTTGTGTGGTTGTTGGCATATTGATTTTCCTTCTATTGACTCTACCTAGTCAAACTTTCTTAGTGAACTCTACCTAGTTGGTCTTTGCCTTAATTAAACTTATGAATCATGTAGTTGGGTGTGAGAACCCTAAAAGTTATTTCTTACCTAAACCTTTGTGTGGCCTTTGATTTTTATGAGATTCTCTAAAATGATCCCCTAACATTCTCATTACTACCAAGGGCATGCTTCACTCAAGATGATATCACCAAATATTTACAAATGAACAACTAACTAGTCCTTGACATTAGCTACAAAATTTAGAATCATAATTTATTGATTTGTGACTTTTTAATATACCCATAATTTGAATTTATTTTTGAAGTTAACTAATTTTATATTAATAATATAAATTTTATTTTTTAATTAATTTAATTTTCACCTAAATCTTAGTTAAAATGTTATTTTAATGTTTGAATTTTTTGGCATGAATATTGTGAAATAAATTTTGGTGAAATAGTGATCGTTTAAATTGCATTTTGGAATGCATAAATAAATTCAACACCCTGAAAAACAGTGGGGCTATATAAACTCAACCACTCAAATTTACAATTCCAAAATTTACAGTTCCAATAATATCTAGTCAATTTGTTTTACAAAATTGATCTGAAAATATGTAAAAAAACATCGAAACTTAGAATATGCATCATTGAAATACATTATTACATGATTTAAGAATTTTCAACAGAATGCAACCTTAACAAGGAATGTAATTACAAAAAATGTCAATTGGATGTGAGATATCCAAAGATCTAAAATATCTAGGTTCTGATACCCATTTTCTACTCAAACCAGAATTGCAGAACATCGTTCCTCTATTATTCTTGCAGTCCTGTCCTTGAGGGCCCTTTAAGCATATTTTAAATGAGCTCAATTGATCTTTAAATGGATTGTTTTACTTGTGTTAAATTATCATTCACTGGGCTTAAGAAACTAACTTTCAATGTCCAGTTTTAGGGCTTGCAATCTCAGAAATATAATCATATTTTTCAATTTCTTTTAAAAATATGATTAAAATTTTCAATTTCTCAAAGCATCATAAATGGATAACTTATTCTTTTAACCTAACACATTTTTAATGAAAGAGACAAACCGTCAAATCCATAAACTCGCAGGCCGGATTTATAGATGGAGAAATATTAAACTGCTTGCATCGATATATTTGAATTGTGTGTGAATCTTGATTGTTACGGTGTACAATTGATTCCACGTGTATCCTCTATAGGCAGTGCATGTTGTGGAATCAAAACCACTGAAGTATGTTGAAATGAATATGTTCCCAACTGAAAGATTAATCAGAGAATCCATTCAGCCAATGCGATTCTTTGTTTATGAAATTGCTACTGAAATTAACGATTATGAGTTTGCTTTATAATTTTATTTTTATTTTCTAAACGTTTAAAAACAATTACATTATTATAATTTTGATGATATAAAAGCAATCAAATTTTTATTATAATATTATAATATTTTGAATTTGAAACTTTATGTGAATGTAGGTAAGACATTTTAAGACAAAGTTTTTTCATTTTTAATCTTCTTAATGTCACAAACAAATTCTTTGGACTCGTATCTTTAAAAAATTGTCTAACATTCTCTTTTACTTTGAACACCATGAGAGGTTGTTTTAATTTTAACAATGCTATTTTTTTTTCTTTACACTAATTAAAAATATATATATTTTAAAATTTTTACATTAAAATTAATTCAACTTAAAAGAAGCACAGTATTATATCGTGGGTCACGACCAAGAAAATCTGGAGCAATAGTGGGAAAAAAAATTGGAAAGCCCCCAATGGCCAAAAATCAAAATGTTCAAATGGCTAGTTCTACATAACCGAATTCTAACTCGGGAGAACCTTATGAAAATGGGTTTCATGGGTCCCTCTCGCTGCCATCTCTGTCTAGACAAGGAGGAAACAATGAACCACCTCCTGGACGAATGCAATTACATAGGTGAGATTTGGGATTGGGCGTCAGGCATCTTCCGCCAATCCAACAGGATCCGGGGGAACATCAGTGCAACCATCAACAACTGGAATGAGGGTTACAATGAAAATGACATGGTGAACCTCTGTTGGAATCTAACGTCGGGGATGATCATTTGGGCAATCTGGAAAGAACGAAACCGATGCATCTTCAGGAATGAAAGAATACCAGCAAAAAGGTTAAAGGAGACAATAGTCTCTCAAATAAGGGAAACAGTGCAGAGCCGCAACTGCAAGACGGAGAAAGCGCAACTCACAGACCAAGACTCCCGTATCCTGGAATTTTTTCAACTGAAAGATTGGCGCAACCCACAACTCCAGATAGGATCCCTCAACTGGACTCCCCCTTCATCAGGGTTTTTCAAACTGAACTTTGACGGGGTGACAAAAGGAAATCCAGGAGTGGTAGGGGTAGGTGGTGTGATCAGAGATAATGGCGGCAACATCATCCCACTATACATTGGGAGCATGGGAAACTCAACCAACAACGTGGCAGAATTTGGAGCCCTGGAACTAGGCCTTGAAATCCTAAGTCGCGAAAGGATGACAAACACCATCGTGGAAGGGGACTCAACCCTGGTTATCAACACGATGAAAAGACTCCAAAATGGTACCAGAGTGGGCAAGGTTCAGCGCCACTAGCGCCTTTCACACTCCCTACAGAAAATCCATGAGCATCTGAGAACTCTGAATATAGTGGAGTTGCGTTGGGTGCGCAGGTCAGCGAATGCGCTAGGGGACAGGCTCGCCAATGAGGGGGTCGACAAGGAAGGCCCAGAAATAGACGACACATGGATCAACATTCCAGATGGGCAACACAGAACATACTGCAACCACCTAGCGACTAAAGATCGTGAAGGAAGTTTAAGCATGGAAGGTCACATCAAGGAGGCCATCACAAGGCCTTGTGAAAGGGATGCGGGCTCCAGGTAGGATTAGACTGCCTAAAACCCTGCCACTAATTATTATGCAAGAGCATAATAAGCAGTAGACAGACGACCGAAAATAAGGCCTTTTTACCAGTAAGAGGCGTGGGGAAAACACGAGTGAAAGGATGGGCAACAAGGCACATGCAAGGAAAGATGTAAGGCATGTGGGGAAGATGATTTCCAGTATTGATCCACTAGAACAAGTACAGGTACGGAGAGCAATAAAATTGGATCACAAGCGAGCAAGGGAAACAATCGCACAGGGACAAAGGACGACCCATCATGGTCATATGAGACTTAACAAGAACATTGATGGAAGTGCATATCAACATGAGCAAACCAAGATTGAAAGGACGGGCTCGCAACGGGGAAAGGTCAATAAGAAGATGAACAATAGAAATAGACACAATCAGAAGGAGCACAACAATAGAGAGTATCATAGAGACAAGGGGAGGGAAAGGAAGAATACCTGGGAAGTGAGGTACTGACAAAGTAACCAGCACAGGATCTACGACTTGCAAAGTGGGATGGCACGTCTAAAGAAAATGCACAGGAAAAGGAACCCCCGATGGAAGGAAGTCCCGAATAGTCCACGATGACTAACAATAATGGCACAGGCAGCGAAAGAAGCGAAGGGTACCTTCCAAACTCGGGTTGCATCAAGGGGGAAGGCAACCATCACCTGGTGGGAAAAGGAATTAAAGAACAAGTGCAAAGGTAAAACACATGATGCATTGGTTCAGGAAGAAGACTGGGTAATTGATCCAGGGGCCACGCAACCCAGGGAAACCCTCTTCCACAAAATGATGGAGATGGCGTGGCTAACTAAGATGATGATCAGAAAAGTGATCTCAGAAAGGGAAGAAGCCAAGAAGGAGGACAACAAGGAAAACAAGAAAATGATGGACGAGATCCTGCGTTGCATCAACAGTCTATAAACTATTACCAAACTTTTAGTAGAGGTAGAGAAGGACCAAAGATGCAAGCTGGAGCGGTTGGCAGCCCAGTTCCACCTCTACCTACGCTATGTCCATCACATGGACATCACGCCTCCCGATGGACACAGTGTGCCAACCCAAATTAGGAAGACTCACATGACCTCACAACAGGAAGATAACAAGAGCTAGGCAGATGTCGGGAAGGAGCACCCCCAGGTGCAGAAACACTTCATAGTTCTGGATCAATGATTTTGTAGTCTATAAGCAGTGATTCTAGGCTTGGTCAGGTTAGCCCAGATATTTTTCACGCTCTGGTTTAGGAGGATGGTTTAATTTCTTCTTTTATGTATATGCTTTTATCTCCAACTAAACATGGAAGGTCTAGTCTGGTATCCCTTGGGGGAAGACCAAAACCACCCCTCATTTCTTTCAATTTGCGCAACTAGGGACCCCCTGGTCTGGTTTCCTTCTAGGCAGACCAGGAGGCCCACCTTTTGTATCATATTATTTTCAATAATATAGATTCCTACACTCACTTACAAAAAAAATCTTCTACATTAAAATTGATAAAATGGAAAATTTAAAGTATTTTTTTTTCCAAAGGAAAAAATCTACTAATTTTATTTATGAGATAGAACAAAATCACAAAATAGATGCCCCAGACATTCTTCTAGCTAAGAGACCAAAAGTACACTCCCAAAGGTTTAGAAAAAATATAAAGCGTCGTCTTATCTTTATGCAAAGTTATAATCCTAGTGGGTTGGTTCTCAATCAACTAAACAATAGATCGACTCCATAGATCTATGAAGCACCAAACTATCAGAAATGTTATGAATAAAAGCATCATGATTCATTATCAATGGGTCCTGTGAACTACTCAAACTAAGTGAACAAATCAAACAATCATGAGAGATTATGCTAATTGGATCCATGAGTCATGAAAATAATCATTAGAATACTTTGGGTTCTTTTTAAAACTCTTCCATGTGCCTAAGTTCAATTCCAATCCAACATTTGAGAGGCGACATGCTTCCTAGTTCCATTCCCTGAAAACATGATCACAAGTGAGAAGAAAAAAGTCTAGGATTCTTCTTTTGATATTCTAGAATAATGTAAAAAGTGTGTAATTATGCAGAGAGAAATATCCTTTCATCCAATTGATGCTTTGAGATTTATTTTTCTTGGGATAGTTGAAGGATAAGTTTCAATGCCATGAGCTCACTGAAGTTATTTGTGGTTGGCTCGACTCCAATAGAAAAGGAAATTGAGTGGGTGTGTGAGATGTGCAAGATACAACCCACTCCACCCGTGGAGGGGTTTGTAGATTTTAACCTTGTACAATATTTTACTAACAAATTTTCAATAAAAGAACAAAAAACGATACAATGGAAAATACACACATTACACATATATTTTTTCCCCTGGAAACCCAAACCGGGAAAACCAACATATTCTATATTCATTCACTCATACATTGTTTACAATAGAATATACATATGGGAGCCAACAACATCCAAAGCCTTAATCCGATGACCTGAATTATTCAAAAACCCTTATTCCTTAACTGTAAATAGAAAACCGTCGGTGAAAAACCATGTGTCGAAAAATCGCCCAAAAACGGGCAAGAAAATTGGTAATTTTTTTTCTTACCGGACACTATTTCTAATCGTGCAAAGAATATAACACATACCCAACATTCTCCCACTTGTTTTTTTTTGGCATACAGGGGGTTAAAAGGTTACATAGTCAACAATCCAGGGCACCAATGCCCATAGATTCTCTACACCAAGAGAACTTCTCAGTGCTCACAGATTTTGTTAATGAATCTGCAACATGCTTCAAAGTGTCCACCTTCATCAACAATACCTTATTTTTTTCAACCATGTCTCTCACAAAGTGATATTGAACATCAATATGCTTTGTCTTTGAATGATAAGCTGGGTTCTTCGCCAGAAAAATTGCACTCTGACTGCCACAATCTAACCTTACAACTTGTTGTACCAACCCAATACCTAAACACAATCTCTGTAACCATACTTCTTCCTTTCTTGCATGAGTGGCTGCCATGTATTCAACTTATGTAGTTTAAAGTACCACTACATACTGTCTTTTGTTCATCCAACTAATTGCTCCTCCAAACAAGTTAAACACATACATGCTTGTAGATATTCTACAATCTAGATCTCCAACCCAGTCTGCATCCACAAAGCCATGTATGTCCAACACTCTGTCTAAACTTGGTCTTCCTTGGTAGCAAAATCCATAACTAAGAGTTCCACGCAAATACCTATAAACTCTTTCTATTGTTGTCTAATGCTTCTTCCCTGGTTTTGACATATACCTGCTCAAAACTCCCACTGCATGTGCAATGTACGGTCTAGTACAAACCATTACATACATCAAACTGCCAAACTCACTCGCATATGGAACACGAGACATGTCCTCCTCTTCTTCATATGTCTTGGGACACTGATCCACATATAACTTTACACCTACAAGAATAGGGATCCTAACCAATTTACATTCCTGCATATTGAACCTATGCAATATTGTCTCTGATTTAACTAGAGTTTTATGTTTTTTCGATCTTCTTTAATTTTCATGCCCAAAATGAAATTTGTACCACCAAGATCCTTCATATCAAATTTAGAGGACATTTGAGTTTTCACATCCTGGATAATCTCCCTATTGTTTCCAATCAACAACATGTTATCCACATACAAGACCAAATAAATCAAATGATCAACAATTAATTTAAAATATACATAGTGATCCTCTTTGCTTCTTGTGAAGACAAGTCCCAAAATATAAGTATCAAATTTTTGATACCACATCATTGGTGATTGTTCTAAACCATACGAGGAATTTTTCAGCTTTCATACCAACTCCTTCTTTCCCTTCACAACAAAGCCTTATGGCTGCTTCATGTAGATTTTTTCTTCTAGATCCCCATGTAGGAATGTTGTCTTCACATCCATCTATTCTACTTCAAAATCAAATGCAACTGAAACATATAACATAATATAATAGAATTTAACTTGGCAACAAGAGAAAAAATCTCACCAAAATCAACTCCCTCAACCTGGGAATAACCCTTTCATACTAACTGATCTTTTTGTTTCTCCACTTTTCCTTCTGCATTCAACTTCTTTTTAAATACCCATCTGCTTCCAATGGGATTTCTTCTAGTTAGAAACTCCACTAGATCCCAAGCCTCATTCTTATCCAAGGACGCCATTTCTTCAACCATGGCCTTTTTCTAGTGTTTTCCATCCTCTGAATCCACTACCTCCCTAACAGTTCTAGGACCATCATTAGTAATAGACAAAGAAAAAATTGAACATAAATCAGGTGAAGTATACCCTTCCAGTAGCCTTTTTTCCCGCAAATATCTCCTCAATACTAGAGTATGATGATCTTCTTCTTTTGATTCATGTTCTTTTGTAGAGTCTGTTTAATCATCCTTTGGCTAAAACTCTATTTTCTCTGGTTCTTCCTTACTTGGTAGGACTTGTTGTTTGACAACATTCTTCATTTCTCTAAATACCACATCTCGTCTATACAAAACCTTCTTAGTTTATGGGTTCCAAAGCTTATAACATTTGAGACCATTTTTATACCCAATAAAAATACACTTTTCAACCTTCTTATCTAGCTTACTCATGTTTTCCTTTGGAACATAAACATAGGCCTCACAACCAAATACCTTGAGATGTGTGAGAGAGGGTTTCTTACCATTCCATACCTCGTGTGGAGTCTTGTCATCCAGTGATGATGAGGGTGATTGATTGACCAGGTAACATGTAGTACCCGTTGTCTCTGCCCATAATTCTTTTCCTAACTCGACACCACTAAGAATGCACCTTGTTTTTTCCATCAATGTCTTGTTCATCCTTTTTGAAACTCCATTTTTTTGAGGTGTATAAGGAGTAATGTTTTTCCTTTCTATACCACATTTCTTACAAAATTATTCAAATTCATTCTTGCAGAAATATCTCCTTCTTTCTTCAAGGTCTATTCTTCTGTAGAAGGAGCACCTTCAGATCCCTTCACTTTCTCAACGCTTTTAGATCTACATGGCTTCTTTAAGTGCCCTTGTTTTCCACATCTCCAACATAGCTTTACAAACTTTTTGGGAGATTTAGATCTACCCTTAGACTTAGATCTCCCACTTGAGGAATTATATATATTTCTATCCTAGGAGCGTCCTCTTGCAAATAATGCATATGTGGTTATTACTTTTATTAATGATTTCAATGTTCATAATATGCAATTCGACCTCTAGCCACATTAAATCAATATGGGCCCTTCTCCCAACACATCGACTCACCAGCCTAATTCACATTTATAAAATTACATTATAATTCATGGGGATTATAAATGGGTATGTTACACATGTTATGTGTCTCACTCAACATCCTTATCGGATCAAACATTGTAATGAGTGTTAACATGTTTACATTGGATATCATTCATGAAATGCTAGGAAGTGCCCATGTGTTTTCCAACAAGGTGTTCCCTAGAATTACACACACACACCCACCACCCACTCTCCCTGGGGTATTTTGTTTACAATTCTTTCATAAGATTTATGTCCCACATGTATATGATAATATTTAGAAAATCTATTTTATACCTATGTGGTTGAGTTTATGTATTTGTTAGGTTAAATCCTGGGAACTAGGGCTTCAAAAAGAGCCATGTGCTCTTCCCCGTTGAGGGTTGTACGCTACCTTTTTTAGTTTTAATAGTTGTAATACTCTTCTAGATTAGGAAAGGGCACACTTGTTTCCTTATGATAAGAGGAAGGGTGTAAAAAAACAGAATCTTGTAGCATAACACTTTCTCCACTTTCCTTCCCTCATAATTCACATTGGTTGAGAGGATTGGTTCATGAAAACATAAAGGACCCAATATACCCAATTGTTATTCCAATGAAGGAGTACACAAAGGTAGTGCCCCCTTACTAACATAATTTGGTTGATAGGTTGTGTGGTGATTATCCTTTTTTTTTTTGGTATTCCCATCCCTCTTATGTGTGGCTTGTGTGCCAAATGCACCTATCTTGCAACAAATTCTACATCTATTCAATGTTCTTTCTTATTATCTCACATTTGTTGTCAATATTAGTGTGCAATCACATATAATTATCAACATACCATAATCTTTCTGTCATTTGGAGACATCCATAAAGATAGTAGCTCTCCTACTAACAAGATAGTTGATTGGTTGTAAAATGATTATGCGTACTCATTTAACCTTGTCTTCTTTTCGCTATGTAGCACATACACATATCTATATGAATAATAACAATTAAACACAAATATTTTGTAATACTTTAAAATAAACTCTACACTAATAAAATCTTTTTTATTTCAAGGGCACTCCACCACCTCCAAGACATTGAGGGCATAGTTAAATGGCTACAACTATATTGAATACAAAGACTTGAATTGTTTTATTATACTAGGACATAATAATTGTCTAAATGTCCATGAATTTATGTCTCTTGGTGTATGAAACCTAAGTTTGAAGTTACTTGATGACACTAGCATTTTATTGAAGACAACCACTCCTTCCCTAATGGTCTAGGTGAAGGGTTGATCGCCTAAAATCTACCTCGGTTATTTAATATTTAGGGTTTTCTTCTATACATATCTTTGATTGATCAAAGTCTAATCTACAAATCACTACAAATAGGAGGGAGAGCTTCACCGTTGAATTTTCCAATGAATTTGCAAAGCATACAATTCAACCATTGTCAATTCTCTATATAAAAAGTTCATTAAAGACCATGTAAATAATTCAACCATTTTCAATTCTCCATGTAAAAAGTTCATTAAAGACAATGTAAATAATGAAGCTTACAATTCAATCATTCTCAACTATTGTCCAACCTCTATGTAAAAAAATTCATTAAAATCACAGTCAACAATAGGGTTCAAACTTTCATGGGCAAAACCCAGTAAATTGCAAGTTTGTCTCCTTAACCAGTGGAACATATTGACATTTATGCTTAAAAAGGAAAACAAGTGAATTTGAATTTATATCGATTGGTCTTTGTACTCTTGTTTCTCCTCTCCTTGTTTTTGTTATTATTTAATAATATATCTAAGTATATGTCTAATTTGTCACTTTATGTAATGTGCAAATAAGGGATGGAATCTAATGCCATTTGGAGATATCAATGCTAAAACATATGGTTATGATTATAAGGATGGAATCTAATGACATTTGGAGATATCAGTGATAAAACATATGGTTATGCTTATAAGTTGATGGGATGGGATGTTGGTTACCTTATATGATAGTGTTGATTTATTTTTACATCAATTCACCAAAGGACTCTCTTTAAGTCATTTTACTCTAAGGAAACGACATGGAATTGCAGTGCAGAAAGATTGGAGACTTTGTTTTGTCTTCTCCCGAAAGTTTGTAATTTATGAACACGATCGTCACTTAAATTCCACACGCCTTCTCTCATCAAAAAGTCAGTACATTCGATTAGAATTTTCTTTTTTGAAAGCTCGAAACAAAAGAATCATTGGAGTCCTTTGATAAATAATAAATACATGTCCATCGAAAAGTCAATACTTGTCAATCGCTGATTAAATTCCACGCGCCTTCTCGCATACGAAAGTCAATACTGTCGATTAGACTTTGCTTTATCTACTTTCTGGACACGAGTGAATCTTTTTCCAAGTTCCCCTCTCGTGGCTAGAATTTTACATATGTGCATCAAATCCATTTCCCATAATGAGTTGGATAAAATATGTGCATCAAATCCATTCCCATAATGAGTTGGGAATGGGACCATGAATGCCCATCTATGTAGTACATTGGAGGGCGTTGTGGGGACACAAATGTGCATATACTAAGAACAAATTGCAAATATGCCATATATTAAGGATAAATTTGTGATCAATTCCTATCCTCACTATACAAGTTAATCTTGGGAAGAAAATGATAGATATACTATGCCACAAGCACTTCACACCTTGCCAAAGTATGTCTAGGGATTGCTTACCAAACCATTTATGTTGGCTGTTGGCTTCAATGTTGCATTCTCTCATGTAAAATACCCAACTTTCTAATACCAAATAAAATGCTCTAATATAAACAAAATTTTCAAAAGAAACATGGTCACATTTGTTCATGCAATTAACAACAAATTTTAAAAATGTGAATGTAACCATTCAACAATAATAAATTCAATAAATATCTACAAAATGGAATTAATCATCAGAAATACAACATAACACTTATTTGTTAGAGAAGAACTGACTCAAGGGACATTCCTCCCAATCATAGGCTTGCTATTCCATTGTTCTCAACAACAATCCATGCTCGGGCTGAGGCTATGATCCTACAAGGATGTCTAGCTCTCTTTTCCACTCTCCACGTACACAACAACCCAATTCTCAGGTTTCTACGCCGACAACAATTCGACTCCACTAGCTTTCTTTCCCCCTCAACCTACCTGACCCAAGGAATGGGATCTCATTCATTGCCACACAGTCCCTTGGGCCATCCCACTTCCCTCCAAGGCTCCAGTGCAAGGTCAGCGAGGAAATCTTGTATCTGGGGACTCAAAAAATTCTTAGTGGTCTCAACGAAGTGTTGACAGAAGCCTTCTCAAGGCTCTTGAGCTATTTCCTCAGTAGGAAATGCCACTTACAGGGATACAACCTGATTCTTGGCATAAATTCATCCCTCACATGGCTTCTCTCATGCACAACATGGATGGTGCTCTTTCCTAACACCAAACTCTCCCTTGTTGTCCAAAAATATACTTCTAAAAGTTGTCCCCAATACCCATTCGAATTTTCTTTTCTTCTCCATGCAAGTTTTGACTCTCACATTTTCCCTATGAAGATTGTACTCAGCCCATGCTACCTTAAATTGGTGAGATAAATTTTCCCACCAACCTCTCTTACATGCATTTAATGACAGGTTTGATAATTCAAAGGAGGTAAACATTAATAATACAGTGGCTTGGGTTATTAGGCATGTGGAACCCCTTGGACCCCCTTTAGCCCCCTTTCTTGTGGAATTATAGTCCTCGATGTTACAGCCCCTCTCGTGTCGCATCCAATGATTTATTTTTATTAATTATTTTAATGTACGTTTACATAGCTTGACCGTCATCCATAACGATCATTATAATCTCTCTGTTCAAAACATACTCGGTCAGTAGCCTATTTCACATTTGCATAATTACATTACAATTCACGGGGAGTAAAATTGGGGATGTTATAATCCCCTCCCCCTTAATTTTGCAATGTCCTCGGTGAAAATCACCATATATGTGTGCATACATATTACAATGCTAGGGTCGCTGGCCTTTAATTAGCATAGGCTCTTCAACCTAAAATATACATAATGATTTCACAGTTTGATAATTCTTGCAGCAATTCCAACCAAGAATCTCTCATTCCCCTCAATACGCACAACACAAGGAAGTGTAGGTCCCCTTCTCTTCTCTGTAGTCCCTCAGGTTGAACCACTTCCCTCTAGGGCTTTAACACAGACTGGCCAAGAAGTCTCAGAGTTGTGGCTCTTGGAACTCTAGCTGGCATACTTTCATAATTTGACAAGTCCTACCTACAACAATTCCAACCAACAATCTCTCATTCTCCTTAGTCTACACAAACCAAGGAATGGGATTTCCTTCTATGTGTTGCAGTCGCCTGGACAATCCTCAGCCCCTCCAAATTCACAGTTTATTGATTCCTCCAACAATTTCAACCATCAATCTTTCATTCCCCTCAGCCTATGCAACCCAAGGAAGTGTACTTCCTTCTCTACATAGTAGTCCCTCCCGTTGTCCCACTCCCCTTCTAGGGCTCCAATAATGAGTTGTAGCTCAAGAAATATGGACTTCTTGGTTTGATGGTATAGAGAATCGAAATTTTTTAAGGTCTTGACCAAAGTTGATAAGTTTCAATGATAACAAAGCACCAAAATTAAAAAATATAAATATATATGTTTATCTTTAATATTTATAATTAATAAATTTGATATGGAAAATAAATTAAATAATCAAATAAGTTTACAACCATAACATTAATAAATTTAATTGGAGTAAAAAATCTCTATAAAAATGAAAAATTATTAAAAAATAACATATTGTAATAATCCAATATAACTACTTTTAATTTTTTTTGGTTATCAATTTACAATATAAAAAATAAATTACATGATATCATTCATATATATATATATATCACCAACTTAAATCTATAAAGTTAAAGTATGTCAAACTTAATATAATATTTTAATTTACAGAATCCACATATGAATCGTGGATTGTTACACAATAATAATATAGATCTATTTTAATTAGAATTCTAAAGGGATAATTTTTTTGGAAATGCAAATTCTTTCTTTACACATCTACCTGGACACAATGATAATACTAAACTCTAGACACAATGATATGATAAGGAGGATTGACAACCAATAAAAACTGGTTTGTTAACCCACTGTCACATAGAAATCTACAATCTTATTTCAATTAAAGAAGAATCTTCAACGGTTGCAGCCAATGACGAATTGAAGGGCAAAGGAGGATCGGCCACGTCGTCTCCATTTCCTTCCAACATTTGAATAACCCTGCTCATACAAGGACGATCTTCCCAGTTGTATTGAATGCACCATAATCCAACTTTAGTGAGTCTTTTTGCCTTCTCCTCGTCTTCTGCTTCCATTTCTCATCCTCTTA
>JASDQU010509523.1:16557-29771 GCA_032191745.1 Picea mariana
CAGCCAACAGTGTCACATGTCATATGACATCAAGCCATTCAAACATGAGGTATTGTGTGATGTTTCTTCCCTTGAAGTTTTTGATGTTCTTTTGGGCCAACCTTATTTATGGAAATGTCATGTTGTATATGATTCTAGCCCTCGTAGTATTATTATTAATTTTAACATGAAATTGTATAGGATACCCGAGACAGTCCCACCTAGTGTTATTTCCTTGATCTCTACCAATAAATGAAGGAAGGTCATTTCTCAAATCAGTAAGTTTGTCTTCTTTGTAATTCGCTCTCAGAGTGAGTGAAAGGTTGTAGCCACATCCATGGACTATGTGGCCGACCTCTCCACGCAGTAGAAGAAAGTGGATAAGGTCGTCGAAGAATACAACGAAATTTTATCATCACCTACTGAGGTACTTTTTCACTGCTAAGGCAAGCATCCCATCGATCTAACCCTTAATGCACCACTACACAATGGGTCAGTCTATCACCACTCTGTGCTAGAAAATGAAGAGATCAAGTGTCAAATCCAAGAATTGCTCCATAAGGGGCACATCCAACCCAAATCATCACCTTGTGGAAGCCCAATTGTGCTGGTGTAGAAGAAAGATAAGACTTGGCAACTCTGCATTGATTATCAAGCCCTAAATAAAATCATAGCCAGGAATCAATACCTGATTTTCCAAATAGATGATCTCCTTGATCAGATCAAGGGGGGAAAATACCTTAGTAAGATTGACCTGAAGTCTGACTACCTTAAGGTCCCAATAGAATAGACAGATGTATGGAAAATTGACTTCAAGTCAAAATAAGGTTTTTTTTAATTGATCTATAATCGGATCCAAGAGACTGATAGGGCTCAAAAAGACTAAAAAATGAAAGTTATCAGAATTGGACGAAACCATTTCCATGCAACTATCTCGTTGCACTGATTCTGGCCACATATTCACTTTCTCAAACGGGCATCATATGTGAGAGTTATCACACTCTGACCATTTTCCCAAACAGCTAAAAAGACAAAAAAGGTCAACAGTCAAAAGGTGACGTGGCACTCTCTGAAGGTGACACATGGTAGTCGCATAAGTGACATGTGGTAGTAGGGTGACTGGGAAGATGCCAGTCAAATCAAATTTGGACACATGGCATGTGACACTTGTCAATTTTCGGGAAAATGAGGTGATGCCACATGGCCCAGGCATGGGCAGCCATGTGGCACCCAGTCAACAGTTATGGAAAGTTTCAAAATGTTTTGGGGTCCATGGGTTTTGAACCCACGACCTCCCACCAAGTCCAATCTTTGAGAAATAGTCAAACACCAACGCGCCACATATGGTTCTTATTATATGAAACACATTTAAATTTATTTTAAATGTAACACATTACTATGTGGGCGGAAGGGGGCTGGGGCTAAGCCCCAACCCACGGTTTTATGCAGTCATATGACCACAGAGAGGAAGTGAGTGCCAGTCAAGGAGGATAAGCCCAATAATTAAACAAAAAGTTGTTTTTAAACTATATATTAATGATTTTTTGGGATTTCTGACTGGTATTTAGCCTAGAAAATGGTTTTTTTGGAGATTTTGGGCCATTTAAAGGAGGATTTGAGCCCAGATTTTGGGAGGAAGTTGGGGATGGATAACCAAATTCAGATATATAAAAAATAGGCCTTTTTGAGGCCATCAGAAGATATTCATATCAGAGTTATGCTGAAGCAAAGCCAAGCCAAAGCCATTTTTATGTAGGGAAGTTGTTGAGGAGCAGACGCTTGCAGACCATTTCTAGGAGCTACACTCAGTCTTTTTCAGTGCCGTCAGTTGTGTTGGATTTCTGAGGTCAAGTAGAACATAGTGAGACCAGTATGAGATCCATTTGATGTACTTTTTCTATACTATGAAATAATTTAATAATTAATAAAGAAGCCTCCCCCACTGAGACAAAGGCCCAGAGATGTAGACAATTTTGTGCCGAACTCCATTATCACTTCTCTTGTTATGGTTTGTTGTTCTTATTGCTTCATTTTAGATCCGTATTTTGTATTATGGCTGTGATATATTCTCTCATCTTCATCCTCTTTCTTTAACTTCTTAAATGGTTAATAATTACATGCAATTAAAAACTCAACCACAGTCATTAAAAGATTCTTTCAGATCAAGTGGTATCATAGCTAGTTGACATTTGGATTTAAGTTTTTCATGTTAACCAGGGAAAAGCTACAACATGGTGAAGGAGAGATTTTTGCAGAGAATCCATTAATTGGATTGAGAAAGAGAGGTTCTCACAGTGAGAAGATGGCATCAGAAGAAGGGCTTTCTCAGGATGAGAAAGAGTTCCAGAAAATTTTCCTTGCTATGTCGGAGATGGTGAAAGTTTTGTACGAGGATTATTTGGAACGAAAGAGACAAGTTTTGGGTAAATTTTCAAAGGGAAAAAGTGAAGAGGAAGAGGATCATCCTCAGATTCCTTCTTCACCTCCATCATCACCTCCTTCTTCTCCTTCTTCTTCAAGTTCAAGTTCTAAATCTAATGCAAAGAAACATGTTCATAAACATAAGAATGAAATTCCATTGTTAAAACTTGATGTTAAATTTGATTTACCCATATATGATGGTGAAGTTAATGCAGAGAGACTTGACAATTGGGTCAGGAAGATGGAGGTTTATGACAATGTGCAACAGATCAAGGATGAGGCCACATAAATCAAGTTGGCATCTTTGAGACTTGCAAGCACAACTCTCATCTAGTGGCAAAGAAAGTTGCAAAACAGAACGCAACAAGTGGGTAATGTATTTCCATCATGGCAAAGCTTCATTTCTGTACTTAGGAAACAATTATATCCTTTGGGTTATAAATAAAAATCATTAATTGAATGACAATATTTAAAACTAAGAAAAGGACAAACAGTGCAAGAGTATACTGATGACTTTTGAAAAATGGCATTGATGTTAGATATCCTTTTACATACACAGGAAACTCTTATGAAGTATATAGGAGGTTTACCTGCACATATTAGAAATATTGTATTCATGTTTGGACCCACTAACCTTGATGAGGTTTATGTTCAAGCAACGTATATTTAAGTAGGGAAAGCAGGTGTGTCAGGGGAATCATCATCTTCAAGGAAATAGGACAAGAGGAAATGGCATGGAAATAATTCAAATGCAGTGACGAGGAAGGAAGGGAAGCTCTCTTGCAAGCATTGAAAGAAAGAGGGACATGATGACGACAGATGTTGGCAGTTGCATCCCGAGAAGAGGCCAAAGTGGTTCAAGGAAAAGAAGGGAATGCAAACTGTGGAAGCGACAACAAGACCCACAAACTTGGGATCGGATCTAGGTGATGAATCAAAGATCTCATTGGTTGGTATGACAAGTAAAATTGGTGAAGGCATTGATTGTAGAAGTAACTTGTTTCATATAAGGACCATCATGCGACACACTAAGATAGACACATTAATCGACAGTGTATCTCAAAATAATCTAATCTCAGAAGAATTGGTTAAGCAATTGGGGTTAAAAACACAAATTCATCATAATCCTTACACACTAAAATGGATAAGCAATCATCATCAAATGCACATAACAAAGCAATGCACAATCAAATTCGCAATTTCATCTAAGCATGTGGACAAGGTAACATATGATGTAGTGCCTTTAAGTGAATGTGGAATGGTCTTAGGTAGTCCATACTTATATGATCGTAAGACAATATTCTACAAGACAAAGAATCAATATCAATTATCCAAAGCAGGTCAAGATTATGTGGTTCATGCTCATCATGTTAAGGAAAATAAAACACTTCAAACAATGGAACAATTAAAGAAGATAGATCAAGCAAGAAACAAACCAATAATTGTTTCAAATGAAGTAATTGATATTAAACAAGAACAGGAAATGATTGTTGAATGGAAAATCAATCATAAGTTGTTTCAAGATAAGCTCATGTTGTGCAAATATTACAAGTATATCAACTCATTTGCAGTCGTCTTTTTGATGCTATCATTAGTAATGTTGTCTACATGGATGATAGTGAATTTAATAATATGTAATAGGATTCAAATGGCTAACAATATGTTGCCAGTTGTCATGATTGTGTTACAATTGATCTTGATGAGACAGGTGCACAAGACAAAGTTCAGAGACAGAGGACAAGTCGGGTGGCCTATCTCAAGATTTTTGACTGGCCAGTAACCTTTTGGGGACAAAAAGGTCCTTTAGTGGGGAGGTGTGATCCATAATTGGATCCAAGAGAATGATAGGGCTAAAAAAGGATAAAAAATGAAAGTTCTCAGAATCAGACGAAACCAATTCCATTGCGATCGACTCGTCACGCTGATTCTGACCACATATTCACTATCTCAAATGAGCATTGTATGCGAGAGTTATCACACTCTGACCGTTTTCCCAAATAACTAAAAAGCTAAAAAAAGTCAACAGTCAAAAGGTGATGTGGCACTCTTTGGAGGTGACATGTGGCAGTGGAAGAAGTGACATGTGGCAACACAGGCAGTAGGGTGACTGGGCAGATGACAAATCAAATCAGATTTGGACACATGGCATGTGACACTTGTCTATTTTCGGGTAAATGAGATGATGCCACGTGGCCCAGGCATGGGCAACCACGTGGCACCCAATCAACAGTTGTGGCAAGTTTCAAAATGTACTGGGGTCCATGGTTTTTGAACCCATGACCTCCCACCAAGCCCAATCTTTGAGAAATAGTCAAACACCAATGCGCCACATATGGTTCTTATTATATGAAACACATTTAAATTTATTTAAAATGTAATACATTACTATGTGGGCGGAAGGGGGATGGGGCCACGGTTTTATGCAGTCATATGACCACAGAGAGGGAGCGCACGTTAGTCAAGGGGGATAAGCCCAATAATTAAACTAAAAGTGGTTTTTAAACCATATATTAATGATTTCTTGGGATTTTTGACTCATATTTAGCCTAGAAAATGGATTTTTTGGGGATTTTGGGCCATTTGAAGGGGGATTTGAGCCCATATTTTGGGAGGAAATTGGGGAGGGATAACCAAATTTAGATATATATAAGCTAGGCCTATTTGAGGCCATGAAAGGACAGTCATATCATATTTATGTTGAAGCAAAGCCAAGCCAAAGCCATTTTTATGCAGGGAAACTGTTGAGGAGCAAACACTTGCAGACTATTTCTGGGAGCTACACTCAGTATTTTTCAGTGACGTCAGTTGTGTTGGATTTATGAGGTCAAGAAGAAAACAATGAGACTAGTATGAGATCCACTCGATGTACTTTTTCTGTACTTTGCAAGCATTGAATAATTAATAAAGAAGCCTCCCCCACTGAGACAAAGGCCCAGAGACGTAGGGAATTTTGTGTCGAACTCCGTTATCACTTCTCTTGTTATGGTTTGTTGTTATTAATGCTTCAGTTCAGATACATACTTTGTATTATGGCTGTGATATATTCTCTCATCTTCATCCTCTTTATTTAGCTTCTTAAATGGTTAATAATTACATGCAATTAAAAACTCAACCACAGTCATTAAAATATCTTTTCAGATCATGAATGGTTGGTCATGCCCTATGGTTTGAAAAATGCCCCAAAAACTTTCATGAGGATGATGGATGATATATTGTGGCCTTTCAGTAATTATTTTTTGGTGGTGTATCTAGATGACATCCTCATCTACAATAAGACTTGGAATAACACTTGCAACATATTCAACAAGTTCTACACACTCTGCGACAACACAAGCTATATGCCAACTTGGAAAAATGCTCCTTCAGTATGGACAGGGTCTAGTACCTGGGCTAAATTGTTGATGTGCATGGTTTGCATGTTTGTAACACCCTGTTTCCCCCAGTTTGTAAAAATAACTATACTGGACAAGAACTGTGGCAGACTCAAAAATGTGAATGTGTGATGTGAATGGACCTTGTGAAAAAGGTCGATGAATGTGAATAATATTATGAATATGTATTGCAGGACTACTGAGAGGGAACATGCTGAAAAAGAGACCATGATGGTTGAAGAAAGGTGATGGAAGGCACTTGGAAAGGTGGCGTTAACTTCCGCCAAAACCAATACCATATTTGGACTTCACTGGCCCGAAGAACCAAGAGCGGCTTGTTGGCCCCGAATTAAATGACTCGTCGGGTTGGTAGGTAAAGGGATCCTTATGAGTAATGAGGGATGGGAGTGAACCACCCATCTGTAGAGTCCTCAGACCTGACCACTGTGAGGAAAATCGTTCCACACGCAACCTCGCCGAACAGAGAAAAGGCAGGAAGTGTGGACGAGCAAGGGCAGATGCGAGGGAAAGAGGAAGAAAAAATCTGGAAAAATACAAAGTGAGTGATAGCAGAGAAGAAGGAGAGTAACCTTCATTCTCAGTCACTGGAAAACAAAGACGCAGTCTCGCAGCATCGTGGTCTCAGCTCGGGGGTGGCTAGTGGTAAATCCATTGGGAGTCGATGAGCCTACGGTTGGGTGGAAACAAGCACCCCTCTCAACAGTTACAATCATGTCTGGTGTTATTTTTGATAAGTGTTTTACATCTTGCATCTTGAAATTTATATGTTGACATGTATGCTCATAGTCTGTGCAGTTTTATGAATGGTTTGAGTATAAGACTTCCTGTGTAGTGTTTTGATTCAGAAATGGTGGTTGCATGCTTATAATGGGAAGACTACGTATGGCTTATGTTTTATAAATCGCTATTTATACGCATATTGAATTAATTCAGACTTCAAGTCTATTCTCAGGAAATCTATACCCTTATCCATCTTAGGTAATACCCTGGATAGATCTCCCCATAGAGACACCCTTCTTAGAAAGCTCACCAAGAACCTGGAAAAGGATTTGAAGGCGCAAGTCTTAGTAACCCTGTATGAGGAAGAATGATCCTCTTGAAATCCTGAAATAGCAGCGTAGGGATAAGTATCGATCGACAGACGAGATCCCGTCGAAATATCTGTATTCATTCACGACCATTAGATTGGAGGAAGAAACGAGGGCGTTACATGCCTTAACCCTTTTCCTTTATCTTTGTGAGTAGCAAAGAAATCAGGACCGTAGATCCCCAAGGTCTATGGGAGTATCTGGACTGTTGGTTTTTCCACGTCCAAGAGGTAGTGGGAGAGTGCACAACATGGGATAGATCTGAGTCGTTAGATCTTAGTTAGAAAACCTGACAACCGTTGGATCTATTAGGTGATGCATGAGGGTTAAGCCCTCGTGAACAGGGGCGAAAGTCCCGAAAGAGGAGTCGGTATCGGGGATTCGGATTTTGGGATTTTAGAAGTCCTGATGAAAAGAGATCGGGACACTCCATGGTGGAAGTATAGAAATAGATATGGACCGTCCGATCGAGGGAGGATACGTGTCATGAGATTGCCCATTCTGGGGATTTAGACTTCTAGATTTTGGAGGTCTCGAGGACAAGAGATTGGGGCACTCCATGATGGAAGTTTCGAAACATTTTGGACCGTCCATTCGTGGAGGACACGTGGAGGAGATTGAGAGTCCATCGGTATTTTGGATACTGGGGATTCAAGTTGACAGAGGATTTGTGTCACTGGGGGTCGCAAGTCACGAAATCACGAAACGACGAGGACTGTCCATCTGAGGGAGTCCCGTTGGAAAAAGATCGGGCCCTCATATTAATAAATCTCGAAAGAAATAGTATGGAGGTCTTATGAGGAGTGGTCATCTAGACCAAGGCATAGCCAGGAGGGCTAATGTGACAAAGGCCACGTCGAGAAATCGGAAATCAGGGAATCGGGAGTCCCTTTGACAAGAGGTCGGGCTCTCGTATTGATAAGTCCCGATGGGAATAAGACTGTGGTCTTATGAGGATTGGTCATACTGGCCAAGGCTTAGCCTAGGGGGCTAATTGTTGATCGACGTCTGTTCAACACTTTGACATTTGGGGGTTAGCAGAGTCGAAAGACTCGACTCGCTTATATCGTCGAGTCGCAAAATTTGAAAAGGCACCTAGTTGTTTGGCCTGTGATCATGATCAACGATCACATGGAGGTGGAAAAAGGGGAGAGCTAGCCTATGCTAAGCCCCGTAGGATTTCAGGGATTTTGTCCCTCAAGAAAAGGAAAAACATTTATGATTCCGCAGCGGAGGTGTTACAATGTTGATCCATCCAAGATCCAAGTCATCCATGATTAGTAAGCCCCAACCACGTTCATTGATCTTCAGATATTCTTAGGCCTTGCCAATTTCTATTGAAGGTTCATGTTGGGATTCTCCCATATTTCATGGGCCCTCATATAAATAACCAGGGGTGGTGGTAAGGAAAAATTTGTGTGGGGCCTATCCCAACAAAAAGCATTCGATGATCTGAAGTAGTAGTTGTTCTCCACCCCAGTGCTTTCATTACCTGACTTGCAACAACCCTTTGAAATCAAGATAGATGCTCCATACTATGTTGTGGCCTATCATAGTGAGACACTATTAGATGTCGTCTGTAAGTACCCTACTTACGAAAAATAAATGTACTCCATTGTGCAATCCTGGCATCAGTGGAGGAATTACATGCTCGGGAATGAGACAATCATCCACATTGATCATAATACGTTGCAGTTCATGCAAACATAAGGAAAATTGTAGAATGAACGCCATTAGAAGTGGTCCACATATTTGCAACAGTTCCACCTCAACATCGAGTATAAAATAGGAAGTACCAACCAAGTTACTAATTTCCTCATCCAACCTCCAGTCGCGACACTCACCATAGTTCTCAATTCTTAATGTCACGAGACGTCTGGATGACCCCACCTCTATGAGATAGATATTGAATTCACCAACACCTACCAGATGTTGGGCGCAAACACAATTTTCACTAATTTCTATCTTCAATATCAGTTGTTGTGTGATTTGGGAAATCTATGTGTTCCAACAAGTGAGCAAGAAAAGTTGATTTGGGAAGCCCACTTTAGTTGGGTGGCAGGACACTTCGACGTGGAAAAGATAATGGAAATGTTGCAACGACATTTCCATTGGTCGAAACTTTGACAGGATGTCAACAAATATATTTGGTCCCGCATTGCAAGCGTTATTTCAAAATCAACCATTAACAAACAAGGAATGTACACTCCTCTGCCTACTCTTGACAGGCCCTGGGAATCCATATCAATGGACTACATGTTGGACCTTACATCCAACAAGTGGGGAAATGACTATTTTTTTGTGGTTTTTGATCACTTTTCCAAGATGGCGATTATGGCCGCTTGCAAGAAGAACATCATAACGGAGGCCATTGCCAAGATCTTCTTTGAACGAGTGTGGGTATAGTTTGGGATCCCAAAAATCATTATCTCATATTGGGATGACCGATTCCTCAACACATTCTGGTTGAGACTCTAGTCACTATTGGACACCAAGCTCACCAAGTCCACTTCCTTCCAGCCCTAGACGGATGGTCAAACCAAGGTCATCAATTAGATGATCGTGCACATCCTATGCATGTACAATTCCAAGCACCCCTGTACCTGGGATGATATTATTCCCTATGTTCAGAAAAGCTACAACAGAGCCATACATATCTCAACTGAACACAATCCCTTTCAGGTGGGGTTGGGATTTCAACCATTGGGTCCCATGGATGTTGCACTACCCCTTGTGGCCACCCAGGAAGACTCATCGCAGGCTCCAACTAGAGCTGACATATCCACCTGGTTCATTGAGTGGATCCAACACATCCGCCAATAGGTTCATGATATTTTACAGAAGTTCAATGCCAAGTATAAGCAGTGTCATGATCAACACTGGGTGCCACACCAGTTTCAGGTGGGAGACAAAGTTTGGTTGCACTTGCAGAAATAACACCTTTCATGACCTCATTGAAACCTTCATCCACTCCATTATGGACCCTACACCATAGACAAGGCTGTGGGTGGAAATTCTTTTGAGCTCAACCTTCCCCCCTTCCTCAGCTTGCACCCAGTGTTCAATGTGGACATTCTTCGGCCTTATTTTCCACCATTATTGGACACCTCAGAAATAACAAAACAATTGACACAACATAGCTCAAACTTGACTACATGGAACAAGAATCCAATGATAATATCGTGGACACACAAGTCAATGGCACTCGCCAATAGATGATCCATCTTTATCGGGTTTTCAAAGCAGAGAAACTCTTGCACCAAGACAAGTGGCCCACCCGAGGCCAAATTCAGCATAAATTTCTTCAACTGATGGGGGAATTCAACGCAGTGGAGACCATTTCTTCCTAATGGGGGAGGATTGATTCAAGAGGATCTCGATGGCCACCCACTTGGTCCAACTAACTCAAAATATTTTTTTTGGCAACTTACTATTTTTAGAAATTTTTCAGTTCCCGTACATCCGAGGCCATTTTGAGAGCCTAAATGATGATTTTTCGTGATTAGGAACCTCAATTATAATTGAAGTATTTTATTGATCCCCCTAAACTAATCTCCTCATAAATACCTTTCCAACGAGCTATTGTGCGCCCTAAACAAAGATCGTATGTAAAAGTTACAACCCCGATGTAGTAACTTACCCCAACTATGCCCACATGACTTTTGAGGCTTCATGTCCTAGGGTTAGGTTTTTAGATGTTTATGGTTTTGGCATTCATGTTTATTGTAAAAAAAAATTCAAATCCTCATTGTACTCATCTTCTTGAATGAGTGTAGCCCTCACATCTCTTCTTAAAGATAAGCTGCCATCATTCTAGAAAGCTTGTTTCAATCATATTTCTTATTTAATAGAAGTCAAGTTTTATTGCATCTCTATTCTTGATTTTCTATGTCTAAATGCAATGTGTAAAAATAAAAGAATGCAAATAAGCTATTTTTTAATCTTTTTTAATATTTATTTTAATATAATATTGAAAATTTTTAACAATTAAAATTTATAATCTTAATTATTTAAAATTTTAATTTTAAAGTATAATTTTGTCATGTTGCTTATTTGCTAAAAGTTTTATCTTTTGGGTTTCTTGAAATGTAAATTTGGACAAAATAACTATTTTTTGTTGTTTAAATTGTATTTCTGAATGCATAAATGAATTCAACATGGTGAAAAACCCATGGGCCACTACAACTATACAAACTTAGCCACTCAAATTTGCAGAACCAACCATTCATCACTGATTTCGGGCAAAAAGTTGCCAAAAAAAACATAGAACATTTAGAATACTGCTTCAGTTCACTTGTGCCTCTGATTCGACTTCAAAATCATCGTTAGTTCTTTAAGATATTATTTTTCGTCGGTATGGATTCGACTTTCTATACATCTAGGTTTGAGAATTACCATCGAACTGAATTTGGACTGATTAGTGCAAAGTCCCACTGACTGATCACAGCCCAAACAACACAAAATTTAATAAATATTTGTTATCAAATTATAAACCAACCCTACAAAACAAGGCGGTCGGTCGGCCCAGAACTTGGGAAGAACAAAAACTGCGTTCCCTTTTGTTTTACTGTGACAGATATAAAAACCGTGACTTGTCCACCATTTATAATAATTTCGAGACATCGACGACTGCATGATTATGCAATATTCATGGAATCCGAAGTTTGAATTCTCACACATTCTGAGACGACCGACGTCATATGCATGTAATCACTTCATATGAATGTCAGTAATCAAATACTATTCAACCTCTTTTCAAGTATAAATCTCATAAATCTGATAGGGATTGAATTCAAATTCTATTTTGAAAATCATTCTAACCACACACATACTGTTGGAATTAACAATTCCATCCAAGTTATCAAATATCAATTTGAAAAAAATTATATACAATTTAAACAAGATTAAAGTTTACAAAACTACTATTTAGAATTAAACCAAAAAAACTATCGCAATCCCCAGTTATCAAATGCAATAATCTATAATATAATCTTCTATGTACTTTGAATCTTTCAACTTTTTGGCCATTTCTTCGCGTGAAGCCCTAGCCTCATACTCATCCAACAGAGGACAAAAGCACCCGTGACTGTGAGTACTTTTTCGATCACTGTATGGAGCAGAACAGAAGCTGTTTTTCACTATAATAATTATATGATCCCCACGAGCTCTGTGTTCTGCCTGCGTATCTGTATAATATGGATAAAAGTCTTAAAAGTGACAGTGTGCACCCGTGACTTGGGAGTACTTTTTCGATCACAGTGTGGATTAGAACAGAGGTTTTTGTTCATTATATGATCCCTACGAACTCTGTGTTCTGCCTGTGTATTTCTCGGCACTTAATTTTTCCAAGACATCTGATTCCTTCTTCAGCTTTATGAACTACAAATTTTGGTTTGTGGCATCGATATTAGTGATCTCACTACCTTTCAAAAGCAACAGCAACAGTGCAGTGAATCAGAAGAAGAAAAAGTCGGCCATTACGGTTGTGGGAAGCGTTTTCTATGACACTTTCTTCCAGCAAAATTTTCCAACAGAAGCTATTTCCTTCCAGGTTTGCGCTTTAATGCCTCTAGTCTATGCTGGTTGTTTCATTTTTTAGGGCACCTGCTAAATAAAATAGTACACAATTCTTTTTATTTATGATTAGGGGAGATCTATGAAACAAAAAATTATAAAAATTATGTGTAGTGTTGAGATCCTCTATGTCAAGCATATCTCAACTTGTAATATACTTTTTTGGGGGGTGATATCTTAAAATATCTCAACTTGTAATATACTTTTTTTGGGGTGATATCTTAAAATATCCTTAATATATTTACAATATTTTCCTTTTTATAATTGTTTTGGTGGTTAAAATAGAACATTATTTTTAATTTTTAAACAATAAAATAATGAAATTTTAATATTTTAATGTGATTTAATTTATATAAAATTAATTAATAATTTAATAGTTTTAGATGAACAAAATTTTATATCTAAAATTATTAATTTGGAGAAGTTATATATATATATATATATATATATATATATATATATATATATATATATATATATATATTAATAATAAATATAAGTTAAAATGTACTTTGGTTTATGCAAAGCAATTTATGCAAAGGAAGAGGTAAGTTCTACAAAATTTGGTTTTAATAGATACAGTTTGTTAATAAAATTTAAATTTAATTTGATTTAAAGATTAATTATATGATATTTGTAATTTTAAATAATTTTAAAGGTTTTGATTCTAAAATTAATCCAAATAAGTTATTTATTAGAAAAAAAGGTCATATTTTTTTTTAAAATTTTTTTTTAATTAGAAAATTCTTCACATGCACTT